>JAZKJV010000400.1:0-293155 GCA_037367405.1 Ottelia alismoides
GGGAGCACTGCCAGAGGCTGATCCGGCTGGTATACCACCATCTGCAAGTCTGGAGATGGTGGTGACTGGTAGGTGGGTTGCGGCTGCTGGTACGGCTCCGCCTGTACAAGGTGAACCTGTCTAGGCTGCTGATGGGAGCTGGAGCGCTGGGACGAGCTGCTGCTGCTGCCGGTATCGCCTCGTGCCTGAAGACGGGGCAGGGAAGCCGTCTGTGCCACCTGGAGACACATGAGCTGTGTCTTCAGGTCACTCAAAGTCTGTGCCATCTGCTCTATCTGCGTGATGCCCTGGCACTGCTTCTTCTCTATAATCTCCATCCGGTCCAGCTTCTCGCTGATGATCCCCATGTCCGCGGCTGATGACTCGGCCTGTACTGCTGCTACCGCGGACGAACTGGAAGGACCGACGTCGACCCATGCTATCCTCTGGTACTGCACGGTCTGTGGCTGCTGGGGTCTGCCCTAAGTGTATAACCTGGTCTGGGACATCACCATGTAGTTCTCAACCATCTCCTCGTAGATGGCCCAGACCTGGTCATGATCCTTGGCGAAGTAAGACCCGCCACAAGAAGCGTTCACCAAGCCCTGAAGCTCTGGTGTCAGCCCGCTGAAAAAGCTCTGAACGAGGTTCGGCTTGGAAATGTCGTGGTGCGGGCATCTGTCGATCAGCTCTCGAAACCTCTCCCATGTCTCGTGAAATTGCTCGTTGGGGAGCATGGAGAAGTTGTTGATCAGGGCTCTAGCAGCATTTGTCCGCCCGAGTGGATAGTACTTGTGCAAGTACTCAGTGCGGAGCTGCTCCCAAGTGTAGACGAACTTCCCCAAATGCTTCAGCCAGGTGGCTGCTCTGTCAGCTAAGGAGAAGGGGAAGGCAATCATCCTGATGGTGTCCTGGTCCACCTGACGATCGTGGATGGTGCTGCAGATCATTAGGAACTCCTGGAGGTGGAGATGGGGCTCCTCGGTGGCAAGCCCATGGAAACGGGGGAGGAGCTGCAAGGTGTTCGGGGGGAACTTGAAGTCCCCCACGATAGCTGGTAGCACAACCCAGTGATGCATCAGTGTCGATCCGAGGTTGTGCAACTCCCACATCGGTCTCGGCTGCTCTTCTCTTGACGCGGCGGATGCCGCCACCGCTGCTGTTGCTGCCTCATTTGGGACCCTCGGCCCCTCTCTACGCTGCTCTCGCTCTGCTCTCATCTCCTCCATCTCGCGCCTTATGTCCAACATAAACGCTCCCTGATCCCTCAACTGCTGTTGCACTGTCTCGAGGGAGGAGATCATGGTGGAGTTGATCGCACCCTGGTCCAGAACAAAATGCTCGGGCTGTGGACCTCTAGAGCGATCATCAGAACTGCCGACCATAGTCTCTGCAAAATCAAACGATCCATACTCAGGTGCCGATAAATCTGAAAGTCTCTCCTCCGGCACTGGTCTCTCGGAACAGAAAGAAAGGGGGTCGAGGGGGAACAGGGTGGAATCATACTCGGGTTCGGAGAGCTGGTCTCGGCTCTCGCGAACCAACCTAGATGAACGGGTAGACGCGCCCGAAAGCGATGCAGCCAGAGGTTGCCTAAGAGATCGTCTGCCCATCATCTTGATGTGACGAGTAAGGCGGATGAGATCTGGAAAAACTATGATCACAAGCAAACCCCCAGTTCACCAACAAAACGCGAGCTAAAGACCGTAAAGGCTCGGTCAATTTATCTTGTCAATTTTATTTTGGTGAACAATAAAGATATCAGAGCGATTATGTGACCTGTTGGGATACCCAATACTTTCCCAACCGACTGTCCCGCACAGAAATAGTCGATAATCAGTCGAGAAGAGTACCGGAGGGCTCTACCAAGTGTTCAGAGTCACTCTCTCGCACAATCAAACCAAACAATGAGGGGGTTGCTCTCCCCAAGACAGATTTTTAAATGAGGTGTCTTTTAGGGTCGATAGTTTTAGCAGTCCCAATTTTATTGTTTTTCTTTTTAGGTCTTTTTCAATAAAAACAAAAACGTCTAACGAATTTTTCGGTTCTCCTGGTTAGTAAGTCAAAAACATGGGGAGAAGACGAAAAAGCCGATGCGCGATGAAATCAATGATGCATGCAGAGGAAGGGATGCGTACCTGACTCCAGCAGTCTACATGCAATATGATCCGCGCAGAATTGAAAAACAGAAATAAAACTACCCTAAATGGTGCAAGCGAAAAATCGAGTCCCTAAATAGCAACTTCTGCTCGAAAGAACCGTCTAGCTGGTCACCAGCCTCCGATCCAAAGAGTCCAGTCTCGGTCTACCCCTCCTCCTCCCGACAAATCAGGTTAAGGAGCAGTGCTTGGCAGGGCAGGTTGCGGCACGTAGGCTCGAAGGAAGTGAGTCAACTATTTTTATTGACTTTTTATTAGTAGGTCCAATTAACGAACTATAGGCACAGGCAGATAATTAGGTATTTGGATCCTACTAATTACGGCACAATCAACAGAAATTCCTAAGGCTAGGGGCTCGATAAAAACCGCATGAAACCGGAAAAGGTAGTGAAAAACTGAAACCACGTAAAAAACCACGAAAAACCTAAGGGTCCCCCGAGCATACCGATGTTCGGCGAAACAGACCCAAAAGAGTTTAAGTCCAAGTCCTGCTGTCTGTCCCTGTATTATTACAACAGTTCAAATGACAGAAATGAAACCTAATCTAAGCCACTCCCACTCAGCTACTCTCTCACGCTCTCATGCGGCTCCGTGCAGAAGGGAGCCGCCTCCGAATCCCGCAGTTGCGCCGGCTTCTCGAGAGTCGCCGCCTCGGTCTTCGGGCCCTCGCAAGAAAGTAACAGAGTGTCAAATACCAAATAAATCAAAGCAACTAAAAACAGGAAACTAAGCAGGGGTATATGTGCAGAAATGACAAATAAAAGTAAACAGGCAAAATCAAATAAAAACAAAAGTAAAAGAAAAGAAAAAGAAAAGAAAAGAAAAATAAAAGAAAAATAAAAAGCCGTGAAAAGCCACGGGCTCAGAAAGAGCCGCGGAAAGCCGCGAAAAAGAAAAGAAAATAAAAATGAAAAATAAGACGACTACTAAGCCTTGCTCCCCAGCAACGGCACCATTCTGATGTCCGAAAATCCCAAGCAACTAAGGTAGATGAAATAAAACTCAAGTCGTTGCGACCTCAGTCACTCAAGGGTCAATCGGTCAATCAAGAAAAATAAGAGCAGACCACCAAAATAGGATAAAAATCAAATAAAAATAATAGCGGTCATGGCTATTGGATTAGCCTGGTATAGCGACCATGGTCGGACTCAGGGAGCACGTAATGGCCTTGCGGCCTACGAAGTAGTCTCAAATAAGAATAAAATAAAAGAAAAGGCTTTTTGGTGGATTTTTAATCTTTTTATATTTTTTTGATTTTTTAATTAATTAAGTAAATAGAAAAGCAATAAATCAAGCAACTACAAACAATTATTTAACTACTCAAAAAACATCCAAAAATTCAAACAAAAATGTTTTTATGTTTTTTTATATTTTTTATGTTTTTGGTTAATTTTGGTGTTTTTCTGATTTTTATGGAATTTTATAAAAATAAAACAAGGCAGAAAAACAAAGGTACTGTCAGTCAGAATTGGAGGCCAAATTAAAATACCAAATGGCCCTATAAAGGTCTGGAGGTAATTTTCCTGTAGAGTATGAAAATCAAGGAAAATTTAGGCACCAGAATTATTAATTTTTGATTTTTCAATTATTTTTTAGAATTTTTATGGGTTTTTAAGGGTTTTGTAATTTTTATGAGTTTTCTAAATCCAAAAAAATGACCAAAATTGGTCAGAAAATCAAACAAGGCAAAACAAACACTATATAATTTTTTTGCAATTTTTAAAGGTGTTTTAATATTTTTTTTGTGATTTTTAAAGCTAGACAGTAAAGAAAATGTGTGTTTTTGAATTTTTAAAAATAACAAAAATAACAAAAAATGTCTCCAAAATTTAGAGAAAATTTTACACCATGGCAGGAGCCATGTATCCAATTTTCATCAAATTCGGAGTTAGTTTGCTATTTTATTAAAAATAAAAATAAGGGTACAGTGCATAGGGACCTTTACGCAATTACAACAAGTTCCAGGGGGTCTGGTGTAATTCCTCCAGGGGCTCACATGCAAAGCTCGTGACCTGGGCACTTAGGGACCAAATTGCAAGAAAACTAAAGTCCCTGGACTATTTAGTAACACGTACTAAAAGTCTAGGGGCTTCAGTGTAAATTACCCACTATATAAAGCACATGCACAATAAAAACATTTACAGGGGTATTTCTGCAATTAATCAAAACATATTTTCATTCATTAACACCCTAGAACATAAAGCCTATACATGCAAATAACCCAAACAGCACGTGTCGAACCACGTGTTCCACTACAAACAGGGGTATAAAGGCAAATAGAAGAAACGACAGGGTCCTCTATGCAAATTACCAAACTAAAATAAAAGGTCTAAAATATTTACAGGACTACAAATTAACACCTAAAAAGCTAAGGGCCTAAGAAGAAATTACCCTTTATTTAAGTCGAGGGACGGATGAGCGCCACGTGTGAGATCCAACGGTCGAGAGAGGGTGGCGCCCAGCAAAGGAGCCCTCGGTGCGATCGAACGGCTGGGATCTCCCCACGTGGAAGATCGGACGACTGGGAAGTGACGTGGGAAGACCTCGCTGATCGGACGGTCGAGATCCTCCCTCTGATGATCAACGGCTGCTGCTACTCCTCAAATGAACGGCTCGATGACGATCTGGAGCTGGAGGGATGATCGGACGTCTCTGGAGGGTGCTCGAAGAACTGGATGCCGGCGAGCTTCGTCGGGCTCGTGTGCGCGCTGGAGACCTCCTCGCGGGCTGCTACTGATCGGAGAAGAATCGCCTTGGCCTCCCGCGTCTAATGGGATCCTCCGATGACGTGACGGAGCTCCGGAGAGCTCAGGCGACGTCGGCGGAGGTGGAGCTGCTGTGCCTGAATGTCGAGCCCTCAGATGGGCTCCTCTGGACCTGCAAAGCGACGCAACACACTCCTGGGTCGAGGGCAAAGTGCCTCGACCCGGTTAGCGGTGGTGTAGGTGGTCGGCGAGTCGGGATGAAGGGGCCCCGGCGAAGCGACGGCGGAGGAGCCCCAATCCCAGCTCCTGTGCGAGCTGGATTGAACGAAGGGGTGGAGAAGGTGCGCGGAGGGAAGGCGGATATGTGGGTCGACTCCGATGATCGAATGGGTGGCTAGGGTGGTCGGAATCAGCGATGGACGACGACGAGTCGATTTGGGCGAAACGGGAAATTAGCTAAATAGGGAAGGAAAGAGAGCTACCTACTAGATGGAGTCGACTGTGGAAGATCTGGAGATGCTCCAGGTCCTTGCCTCAAGGTTCGTCGGTGCCCGAGGCTCGAGCACCACCTCTGGGCGGTGCACGGCAACGCGAAGACGCCGGATCAAAGGTCCGGTCGCTCCCTCCTCGCTGCGACACGGCCAAATGCGAGCTGTCACTCTCGCGGTGGTTGTGGAGGTCCTAGGGTGGAGTGAAACGATCCAAAGATGGAATGAAATGGAGGCGGAGTTCGGACTTTATACGAGTGCATGTCCGATAAAAGGAGGTCGGGCAGGGTTCCACGAAGCGTGGATCCCCATGCGGATGATCGGGCGTGGATCTCGGATGCACGAGGAAGAAGGAGAGCCCGGGATTTGTGAGTTGGGCGATCGGGTCATGA
The DNA here is from genome assembly GCA_037367405.1 of Ottelia alismoides. Lineage (NCBI taxonomy): Eukaryota > Viridiplantae > Streptophyta > Magnoliopsida > Alismatales > Hydrocharitaceae > Ottelia > Ottelia alismoides. The sequence continues at coordinate 5,724 of JAZKJV010000400.1, forward strand.
TGCAAAAATTCGGCGAAATCGGGTCGGGCGTCATGGATTCGTGGGAAGTGGTCCAGGGGGGGAGTTGACCGGGGGGTCAACGTCCCCCGTGAACCAATGAGAACATGCCACCTCAGAAATATTTAGAAATTCAAAAAGAAATAATAAATGGTCGAATTATTAAAAACTCAAAACATGAAAATGCTTGTTTTAATTTTTTCTATTTTTTTGTGATTTTTAATTAATTTTTCGAAATAAAAGTAAGGTATTTACATTCTAGTGCTATATATAGGTATATATACAATATGGGTTTTTAATTCATGATTTTTAATTAATTATTTTTGTACATTTTTATTCCCATTTTATATTTTATTTATTTATAGCATAAAATTAGGAATAAAAAGGTGTTTTTTCTTTTATTTTTATTATTTATTTACAAGGGTAAAATAAATAGATATGTACATTTATATACATGGTATATATACAATGTTCTTTTTTATTTTTAATTTTGTTCTTTTTATTTAATTTTTGTTTTTATGGCTTTTATTTTATTTATTTACACCATGAAATGTAGAATATATACAAATTTTATGGGATTTTAATTTATATATTTACAAGGCTAAATAACTAGAAGAGTGGGTTTATATACATGGTGAATATGTACAAGTAATGTCATTTTTATTTTCTTTTTAATTTTACTATTTTTATTTGTATTTTATATTTACAAATATTTACAAATATATACAAGCCCATTTTATTCTATTTTTATAGGAAAATATTTTTATTATATTTACAGGTATATTTACACACATGAGCTCCCTATCTCTCTCTACTTTGGCTTTTATGCGGTCAGGCCCATGCTGAGCCCTCCCTTGGGATTAGGTTGCTCAATATTTATTCTAAATATTTCCCCTTTTTCTTTTAATTCTTTTTTCTTTTATTTTTGCACAAAAACATGCTAATTTTTAGTTTTTACACTATGCATGCTCTTGGGTAATTATTTGTATTTACAAACATATACATGCATTTGCAAAGGTTTTTGTAGCTAAAATATAAGAATAAAGAGTGATGAATGAGTATTCATCAGTCCACTTGGACTTCAACTTGCCTTGTAAGACTTTAAACCTTGCATTGAACAACCATACCTTCTGTACAGGAACAAAGGTCTTTCGTCTGATATATCTATTGTGCCAATGCTTCACCTTGTCCTTGTACACCAAATTGTTGTCATATGCTCAGTTTCTGACTTCCACAAGCTCATTCAAATCCATTTCTCTCTGCTTCTACCCTAGGTATGTGTTCCAGTTGACATTCTTGATTGCCATTTTGATTTGTGCACTAATTATGCGGGCAAATGGCACAGTTTTCCGAATACTATCCGGAATGGGGAGATTCTTAAAGGTGTCTTGTAAGCTGTCCTATAAGCCCATAGGACTTGATCCAAGATCTGAGACCAATCCTTCCTATCTGGGCGGACAAGCTTCTGCAATATAGTTTTCACCTCCGTATTCAACGCCTCAACCATACCATTAGTTTGTGGGTGGTAAGGACTCGCGACACAGTGTTCGATGCCGTAGTCCTTCAAAAGCTTCTTCACGTCTCAGTTCATAAAGTGGCTACTCCCATCAGATATCAACATTTTGGGAATCCCGAACCTATAGATGATATGATCTCTGATGAATTTACAGACAGTCCTATTGTCTGCGACTTGGGTAGCGATAGGCTCCACCCATCTAGACAAGTAGTCTACCGCAAGAAGGATGTACTCGAATCCGTGGCTTACAGGAAATGGGTCCACGAAGTCGATGCCCCAGGCGTCAAGGACATCACAAATGATGACAGGTTGCATCAGCATCTCATCCTTGGAACCAACGGTTTCTCCCATTCTTTGGCATACTGGGCACGACTTTGCAAAGGTGATGGCATCGCGAAACAGAGTCGGCCAGTAAAAGCCACATTGAAGTACCTTCCATGTAGTTCTCTTCCTGGAGTGGTGTCCTCCTACCTCCAAGCTGTGGCATAAAGAAAGGATACTATGGTATTCCTCATGCGGAATACACCGTCTCCAGACACAATCCGGTCCTTCAAAGAAAAGGATCGGATCATCTCAATGGTAGTGTCTAGCATCCGACTTCAGTCGGTCAATGTGGCTCTTGGGCCAATCTTCGGGAAACTTCTTGGAGACAAGATAGTTCACGATATTGGCATACCATGGGAGTGAGTCAATAACAAAAATTGAATCGTCAGGGAAGGAGTCTCGAATCGGTGAATCCTCGGAAGTATTAAGATCTTCGAGACGGGAGAGATGATCAGCTACTACACCCTTCTTTCCAGATTTATCACGAATATCCAAATCAAACTTCTGGATAAGCAAAATACACCTAAGAAGACGCACCTTCACGTCCTTCTTTTTCATTAAATAACGTAGCGTCGTGTGGTCAATGAACACAATTACCTTAGATCCTATTAAATGAGATCTGAACTTGTCCAAGGCAAACACTACCGCAAGCATTTCCTTTTCCGTAACTATATAGTTACGCTGAGCGATATCAAGCACTTTGCTTGCGTAGTGTATTGCAAACGGGACGACATCCCTCCTTTGTCCTAACATAGCCCCAACAGCAAAGTCTGAGGCATCCGTCATGATCTCAAAAGGAAGAGACCAATCTGGGTTTTGTAGGATCGGGGCGTCTATGATCATTCCTTGCAATAGCTTAAAGGCCTCAAGACATTTGTGATCAACAATAAACTCCATGTCCTTGCCTAAAAGCTCAGTTAGTGGTCGGGCAATCTTAGAAAAATACTTGATAAATCTCCGATAAAATCCGACATGCCCGAGGAATGACCGCAGTTGTTTAACGTTGGTTGGTGGTTGGAGTCGTCTCATCACATCCACCTTGGCAGGGTCAACCTCCATTCCTCTCTTGGAGATGGCATGGCCCAACACATTGCCCTCCGTCACCGTGAAGTGACTTTTCTCCCAGGAGAGCACCAGATTAACCTCACAACATCTTTTGAGGACTCGGTCCAGAATCCTAAGACAGGAATCGAAGGAATCACCGTGACCGAGAAGTCATCCATGAAAACTTATAGGAATTTACTGACCATTTCGGCGAATACAACAATCATGCACCTTTGAAAAGTATCGGGAGCATTGCATAACCCAAAGGGCATGCGCTTGAAAGCATAGGTACCAAAGGGGCATGTGAACGTGATCTTTTCCTGGTCCTGTGGAGCTATGGCTACTTGATTGTAGCCCGAGAACGCATCCAAGAAGTAAAAGAATTCTTTCCCTGCTAGTCTCTCTAGGATCTGATCAATGAATGGTAGGGGAAAATGATCCTTCTTCGTCGCAGCATTCAGGCGTCTGTAATCCACACAGACGTGCCACGACGTGGGCACTCACGTCATGATTTCCTCTCTGTCTTCATTGGTGATCGTCTAAATTCCCGACTTTTTCGGGACAACATGGATCGAGGCCACCCATTTGGAGTCAGAGATGGGATAAATGAAACCCGCGTTGCATTATTTCTCTATCTCCTTCTTCACTACCTCTTGTAAATTTGTATTCAACCGACGTTGGAATTCATAAGAGGGTTTAGCTTCCTTCTCCAAGTAGATATGGTGCGAACAAAGAGCGTGATTTATCCTGTGGAGATCGAAAATTCTCCAGCCTATTGCCTTGCAGTTTTTCTCCAAGATCTATAGCAAGCAAGATTCATGCTCCTCGGTCAATCGCGAACTGATGATGACCGGATACTTCTTCTCTTGTTCAGCAAGGAAGGCATATTTGAGTGTTGTGGGTAAGGGTTTGAGATTAGATAATGTGTGATCATCTAGGAAGTCCGGCTCAATTGAATCTGGTTCAGTGTTGAAAGTGCCTGGATCTGTCTCTAAAATTACTGCCACCTAGTCATTCGGCTCTGGAGTCGGATCGTCAAAGGTTTCCATGCAATCGGCAAAAGCCACGTCCGACTGGTCATCCTTATATTTTGATTGTCCTAAAGAGGGAAGGACTGACATGCCCAACTGTGCCTCTAAGTCATCGAAGATGTAGGGGGATGCAAATTCTGAGCTGCACTCGTTTTTAAGGACCTCGCAAGCTGACTCATGCACAAGATCATCTCCGGAGGGGAGGAACTCATCGGTGCTGGTTGGGTTATGTCTCCATGGACCAACCGTGTCTACGTGAATGCAGTCTGCCTCGGATGAAGAGTGTTCGGTGTTGGATTCGGAATCAGGACTCTGCCATCTGGTCTGCTTCATCTCTAGTTCCTCATCTCCGCCTGGAGTTTGGAACTAGATTTTCCCAATCTTATAATCGGACAAGGCCCATGTTGTTCTGAGGAAGGGCTTGCATAGTATGCTTTGGGAATCTTTCCAATTACGAGGGGTTTCCATATCAAGGACAGTGAAGTCCACCATGCATTCCTATCCCTCGACTTTGATGACAACATTCCTTAATTCTCCTTGGGACCTCTTGGTTGATTTATCAACGAACTGAAGGAGAGCTCTGGATTTCCTAAGAGGTTCGAGATTGAGCCGCTCATAGAGGGTTGTAGGCATTAGGTTGATGGAGGATCCATTGTCCAGTAGAGTGCATGCAAACGCATTATCATCAACATGACTCATCACATAATGTGCACCCATGTCTCTCCGTTTCCTTGGAAATGAGTTCTTTATTGAGCAAGTCGTGGCTACTGACAGAACGTGTTTCTCAACACGGCTTTTGGTTTTCCTGCTAACCCTGGTAGGTGTGCATCTCACCTTAAGGTATTTTTGAAATGCAGGTGTCATTTCCACATACTTGTCAAAAGGGATCGTGACCTTGATATGTTTGTTGCAAAACTCTGCCATCTCAGGGTCATCTTTTTGGAATTTTTTAGTTTTTTCTTTCCACCCTCAAGAGCTCGAGGAAAGGGATTATTGACTCTAATTCAGATTCTGAAACTGAAAGATTCTTATTCAACACTGGAACTAAGTTTTGTACAGGACTCAGACTCTGAAACTGACTCGGACTCTGACTATGACTAAAAGAAAACTGCTGCTGCGAAACAGGTGATGCATCCTCCGCGACTGCTGGAACATCCTCCTCACATGGAGGTGCAGGCTCTTCATCGGTTTCAGTGGACTCCCTACTGGTGTGGTTCCTTTGCTTCTTAGAGGACTCAGAAGTCCTCTTCTTCTGTCGGTGGTGATGGTGGTGGTGTTGATGCTCCTCTGCCTACAAGTTCTCCTCAGGTAGAGACTTGGCGGCTTCTTCCTCCGGTGCCCATGCCCGATCAGGTACGATCATGGTCCTTCTGCTCCTGAGGGACATATGGTTTACATTATCGTACGAAAGGATCTCATTTTCAGATAAAGAATTATCTGAATAGTATACCTGATCACGTGGTCGGTTATGGCTTTGATTCAAGCTGTTCGGGTTGGCATGAATCTGGGCGGGAATTGGGATCTTTGGTGCCATTTGCTGGTCCTAGGTACGAGAAACACGATTCACATCGGTTCTCATATCCATATAGTCATTCTAGATCTGTTGGACCCTATCAGTCAGGGTCTGGATCGCCAAGGTGAGGGACTCCAATTCAGTGGGCAGGGCTGGTTGATGCTGACTTGAGGATGAGATCATGTACTTGCCCTGTTGGCCATGCCGGTACTGCTGCTACTGATGGGAAGATGATGAGTCATGTTGGCCTGAGTGGAACGTGCGTTGTTGCTGCCGGTGCTGCTGAGGCTGGTACCCTCATTCGGGCCTGGACTGAGCAAAGCGCAGTGCGAGGACGGAGCTATTTTCCTAGTAAGCTAAGGAAGGTCAGTGAGGCTGACCGTTCCCTATCCCCGACTGTCTACCGACGGGGTCATGGCTGTACCACAGTCCGTTGATCTCGAACACCCGCGGAGGCTCCTCGTATCCTGTCTCCACTTGTGGGGGTACGTGTTGGTCCTGTTGGGTGTAAGTCTGCTCCTCTACCCAACCACTCTGAGGCCCCAGTGCCTGTTCCTGTACAAGACGGACTCGGTGTACATGTACAGATGGTGCGGAAGAGGCAGTAGCTTTATCTTAGCTACCCTCTCAGTAAGTTCCTCCACTTGTTTCGGCAAACGGGAGAGAGACTCAAGGTCAGCAACCCTCTTGTGAATCTGCTCGACCATAGTTAATTTATCTGCTATTATCCCCATGCTAGGGATAAGGTCATCCGTCGGATTCGTTACAGTACTCCGGGTTGTCTCGTTGGTGAGGCTCGAAGGAGACAACTGATAGGCCCTAGTGGCATGAGATCTGCATGTTTCTGCCATCTGCTCTAGGATCTTCCATACAATGTCTTCATTTTTGTTCAGATAGCTTCCTCCACGAGCGGAACTCACTAACCCCTACATCTCTGGGGTCATGACACAGAACAAGGTCTAGACTAAGACCGCTCTTGAAATGCCATGGCAGGGGCATTTCTGAATAAAGTCATTAAACCTATCCCAGGCTTCATGGAATGGTTCGCTGGGTTCCTGGGAAAAGCTTGCGATCTTTGTTCTCATTTGATTAGTCCTACTAGTGGGTAGAACATTTTCAGAAAAAGTTCCTTGAACTGCATCCATGTTGTACACATCACCCCAAGATTTTTCAACAATGAGCTGCCTTATCTCCTAAGGCAAATGGGGTGGACTTCAGTCTGATATAATCCTGCCCAACCCGAGGGTGGCTAAGGTTGTTGCAAACCAGCTCGAAGTCTCTGAGGAAGGAGTATGGTTCTTCGTTCGTGTTTCCATTGAACTTCGGCAGCATGCTTAGGAAGTGTGGCTTCAGCTCGAATGCTTCGGGAGGGACCTCGGGTGCTAGCCAACTGTGTATCTCGTTCTCTGTTGGATTATAGGCATCTACCGTCGGTCGGTATATTCCCTCGGCTTTGATCACATGTCCTAGTCTAGCCATTAATTATGCGTTAAGTTGTTCGGCTCTAGCCAATCGGGCTAAGACTTGAATCATCGGGTCCTCTCTGTTTTCCTCCTCTTCAGGGTTTTTCTTCTGCATTGTCTCCTCTGGTCCTAGGGATGAAACATGGTCTAGGTTAGAGGACAAAACAAGTAAGGGATTCTTACCAAGGCAATGGTCTTCCTCAGTAAGCTCAGAGGAGAGGAAAGGGTTGGTTTGAGAGTAACCACCCTGGGTGTGAGGGATCCAGAACTCAAGAGGGTCATGAGCTCTGGGTGGTCCAAGTTGCGCTTGGGCCAGTGAAGATGAATTTCGTGGGGGGCACAGAAAGAGATCGGTGAATAAGGAGTCAATACCCCCCCAGTCACTCATCTTGGATTGACGAGAAGAATCGAGAGTTCTAAGTGAAGATAAGATTTTACTCCTACCTGAAGCAAGCAATTCAATACAAACCCTGTGTTTTCACACTCAACACCGTGAAGGACCCAAAATCGAGTCCAATTAATCTGGTTGATTTTAAGTGTGATTTTTCAAGCAAGCTAGCAAGGAGTTACGCGGCCTATAGGGAAGTCGGCTCAGAGCCGGATGCGTCTTCCATGTTTAACCTGTCGCCTAAGATACCGACGCCCCTTCCTTTCTTTGCTCCTATCCCAAGTTGATGGATTCAAAGACCTGCCCCTATCTACCTGCAAGCAGGCAGATGCTGACAAGGCCGGAACTTCACCCCGGGGGGTTACAGGCAACTTATCGCAAAGTACCGCAATTTTGCCCCTATCTACCTGAGATGGACGGAGGCTACTTGGTACTAGCCAGTGAACCTGAATAATTCAACTTGTGATATTTGCTAGGATTAGTCAGAACGTGATATGGAAGGCAGGGATTTGGGCTCTGCCTTAAGGTGTTCACACACACTCGAGTACCCTCACTCAGCCTGAAAACAAGTTCGGGGATTAATATCTCGCAAGCAGAATTTACGATTTTATTGATTTTTTTTGGTCAATAATGTTAGCAGTCCTGATTTTAAGATAAGTTATCACTATTTTAGTACAGTCCACACAACGCGCCTATCGTCCAGTCCCAAATTCCTTTTAATTAAGTTTGAAAAACTAAGAGAGAGAAATTAAGAAAAGCTGATGCACGAAAAATCAATGATGCTTATGTTGAGTGAAGAATACTTACATTGATCCCTTCGCTTTATGCAGAATGCAAAACTGAATAGAAAGCTTTTATACTACATGCAAATGCAGACGACAAAATCTGCTCCTAGACAAGCAGTTCTATTAGCTAGTGAAGCATATGTTTGATTTGACTAGATCTGCGGTCTAAGTGCGTCTTTTAAGTGATGTGTAGTCCTAAAGAATTACAAGCACAAGCAAATCCTATAGTGGCTCGAGGAGCCGATAGTGCAAGCCTATTCTAAAAATGCAATCCACACATCACACAGGGACATGGTTCCACTATGTTTAAGCACACGAGAACCCAAACGGGAATCGCTGGAAATAATGCAAACAATAATGAAAAATAAAGAAATGAAAAATTACAAATCCTCTCAAATCACTCGAAAAGTTCAAAAATACAAGTTCCTCGAAACGTCTTCGACTCCTCGTGTTCCTTGCACAAAAACAAATTAAGGTCAGATAAAGGATGACACAAAAATACAAAATTAAAGGACAGAAAAATATTCACAAGAAAACCGGGGGTCAGACTACCCGGGGATGGACAATCATATACTCAAAAATTAACTACAAATTAACCTAAGGTGTGCCTCTCCGGCAACGTCGCCATTTTGATCAGCGATGTACTACCCTTGTTAATTCCGTCAAATTAATGATTAGAATTAATGTTGTATCGTTCGTTTTAGCAAGGTAATACGAGTTAATCAAAAAACACTTTTAATTAATGTTCCATTAATCACGAACGACAAAATTATTTATTTTTTACTTGGGCAAGCCCAAGGTCGAACTCAGGGAGGCAATTGTTTCCTTAAGTAGATTTTTAAGTGAATTTAAGAGGTCGGATTTTCAGAAGGTATTTTTTGGGGTTTTCAACAATTTTTATGCAATAAAGAAAAGACACATGCAAAATCGGGCCAATTTACAAGTTATATTAGAAATAAGGTCAAATCAATTCCAAAAATTATGAAACTTGGCAAGATGGTGAAATGCAATGAAATTAAGCTAAAACATTTTTTTTGGATTTTTCTGACACTTTATGAATTTACTATGAATTAAAGATGAATGTAAGGTGATTTTGAATAAATTAATTTTAACAAATACCAAAAACAATATTTTTAGATATAAAAATTATCCTAGATAGATTTAAGTGTGAAGAATCCAGGAAAATTAATAAACCTAAATTTCTATGTGAAATGAATCTATTAAAAATTAATTTTAAGGAAATCACAAAATGATTTATTCAGGCCTCGGGATGCCGTGCAAATGAGTTGATATTTTGGGCATAATGTAAACTAATTTATCCTAAGTCTAATATGAATTTATGGGGATTTTTGGAGCAACAGAGAATTTACTACAGATTAAAAGGCATAAATGGGAAAAATATAGCAAAATTTCACCAATTAATTAATAATAAAATCCACTGCTATCAGAAAAATCATACACGTGTCACATATGAAAGAGGACAAGTTAAGCTACACAATGCAATTTTTAAACTTGAAAAATGATTCAAATGAATACCTAAAGATGCGTGCAAAGATAGGGGCCTAATTGCAATTATAGAAAATAAAATTGCTAAAAATCAAACATGCTGACAGGGACTAAGATGCAATTACCTATAATAAGGGGGCATGTATGCAAATTGCCCACAAAACACGTGCGCCTTACGTGATGCTCCTGGCAGGGACTGGAATACAAATATCAAAACCTTCAGGGCCTCGTTGCAAAATACCCAGACCGCACGGAAAAACACATGAGGTCCCAAGCTCGGGAGACTTCTGAGGCTCGGACGGAGGCTCGGGGGTGCTGCAGGCTCGGACTTGGCTGGGGGAAGCTTCGGAGGCTCCGAGCCTAACATTCGGGGAGAAGGCTCGGAGGCGGCTACTTGGCTTCTGCTGGACCATTAGATCAAGTGAGGATCCAATGGCTTCTGGAGGTTGATGTATGGCACGATGCAACCCATTGGATCAAGATCATTCCAACGTTTGCTAGAGCTCGATGCAGATGAATACGTGGACGATCAAGAGCCATTGGATAAGGATGAATCCAACGGCACCTGAAGCTCGAGGGAGCGACGACGTGGCATGCTCCAAAGCGTAGGATCCTCCTGATCCGACGGACACTCATTGATGGATACATGGCTTCCTCAGAACCGTCTGATCAAGGGGATCGGATGTCTACTGCTCTCCGTTCTCAACCGGTCCGCCGCCTCATGCGGCGGAGGTGGCTGCACTCCGGTGAAGGAGATCTAGCTCTGCCTCCTTCGTCTGAGGTCGGTGAAGCTCGTCGGAGGCTCCTAAGTTGCTGGAAGGAATCGTGGAGGCTTCAGGTAGCCACTAGAGGTCTCAGGAGCAACTGGTGTGGTCGAGCGAGCGGCAATAGTGAAGCTCCAAACTTGGCTTCGATGACGTTCCAGACAATCAAAGAAGGCAACAGTGAAGCTCAAACTTGGCTTCGATGACGTTCCAGACAATCAAAGATAGAATACCTGCAGGGTTACTTGAATAGCTGAGGCATGCGAATGTGTTCGTGGGTGACCGTGAATGCATAGAAGGGCCTGAGTTGGTGTGAGGATGCCCGGTGATGCTGCTTTGCCAAGGTGGCGGAGCTCTCGTCGGCGTGGGGTGCAGTGCATCATTTGAGCAACGGAAGTGTACGTGAGGATGCCAACTCTGAGGCGAAGCTTGGAGGATGGTCAGGAGAGGGTGTAGTTGATTGTGGACGGCGAATAAAATTTGAGAAAAATCACGAAAAAAGAAGAAGATCGTGAGGGAGATGGAGGTGTCTACATGGGGAATGGAGCTCAAATTTGTGCGCATGGTCGTCACTCGAAGGCCGGTAGAAGGTCCTGAGCTCCTGCAGCTCACGGAGGAGGCTGCGACACGGCGGGGATGGATGTGGATCTCGTCGGAGATGAAACTCGACCGTCGCTCAACGTCACCTCAAATTGTTGTCACCAATAGGATGGTAGGAGCTCAGGGATTCTATCCGTGATGGTGGATGGGGTCGAAGGTTGAAGGAGATGGAGTATTTAAAGGTGGAAGATGACAACGTAGGTGACGAAGTGGTGGAGATGGTGGAGGGCGTGGAGCGAGGTGGATGCGATTCATGGAGTTCAAGGGGCTCGACGAGGATGAGGGAAGAGTGGGTACGCAACGGCGGTGACAGGAGGCAGAGAGAGTGGCCGGAGTGGCTCCCAAAATAGGAAGGGGGCGGCTCGCATGCAAGGTGGGCGATGTAGGGCGCGGCCTTGCGGGAGGTAGGAGACGATGTCTTGACCATTAGAACGGGCGATCCAACGGTCAGGAGAAGGGCGGAAGAGGAGGGTTAGGATTAGATCGGCGGGGTGAGATCAAGGGCACAGGGCGCACCACGTGGCGGACGGAGATGGAGGCGCGGACGTGTGGTGGTGATTAGATCAGAGGGGGAGCGATCGAAGGGTCGTGATGGAGCCACGTGGAGAGCGTAGGTAAAGGCACTGACGTATGGCTGAGATGATGCCCCGGGGTTTTGATCGAACGGTGGAGATCCAAAGCGAGGTGAACGACCCAGATCAGGAGCTTCTGGAGAAGATCGGAGGGCGTATATGTCGCCACGTGGTGCTAGGAGGGCGCGACGCTGGCGAGCGGTCTGGATTGGATCCACGGTTTGATCGAAGGCTTGAGAAGCGTTGCGATGATGAACGACCAGATCAGTAGAGAAAGAGCGTGATCGGACGGTGGAGGAGAAGGGTGCGTGGCACGTGATGGAGCGGGTCGCGTGGCGCAATCAGAGGGCACCACGTGGCCCGCTCTGAATGGCTTAGAAAGAATGTGAATTTAGAGAGAGAAGGAGGCCGAACTTGAAAAAACTCAAAACATGAAAGTTGTAGATCTCGATGATATCTACAAGTTTCATGTTACAAAATTGGATATGAGGTCAAATAAGATACAAAAATACAATGGTACAAATATACATACATATAGTATGCAAAGGGACCCCAAAACCCAAGTTTTGTTTACGAGCTCCGATTTGAATGAAATTGGTCTCATTTTAAAGGTCTCTAAATGTGTATTAATTTGAAAGTGAGTATACCAAGTTCGGAAGTTGTATGAGGTAGATATTGGCATTCTAAGGTCTGGGGTCTCCAATTGGGTTTGGGGTTTTATTGGGTAATTTACAAGCTAGGATTTTTTGGCCTTTTTCTTTATATTATCAACTAGTAATATACACAGTATAAGGAAGGTTTTATTGACTTTTGGAGGTGGTATAAAATACATATAATTAGGTGGATTATTGGTGAGTATTTTACAAGTGAAATTGGCTTCATATTTTAATGCAAATATGGATGCTAAAATGCATGTATTGTGAATGCATGCATGAATGCTATTTATGCAAGATAAAGGAAAATACGCTGCTAAATACTCATGAACAAGTCTCTATTTTCATCTTTAAGAGTGATGAATCACAGATTCATCAACTATCATACTACATTGCATATCATCTTGCATCAAATTTTAATTGCTAAAAAACCAATAAAAATGCATATTGATCATCATTTCTTCTATAACATTTTATTGCATTTTATATCTCATTTACTCTATATATAGAAATAAAATAAAAAGGGATGATGTGTGTTCATTTTACATTGCATTGTGATCCATCATGTGCTACTTTTAAGTGTTTAAAAATCAATAAAAAAATGTGTTTTCTTATCATACAGTTCATGCATCTTGTTTATTGCTCCCTTCTTATTTCATGCATTTTTATGTTTGCTTGATTATTGTATGCATAATGTTTGTGATGTTCACTGTGTCTGCATAAAGAAGACCTAAATCAATGAATTTAATTACTTATTTTATTCATTAATCTTAGATTAATCGATTTGGAGGCTCGTGTCCCTATGTTCAACCTTGGTATGCTTGTCATGTAAAGATTCATCGCCACAAATTCAATCATGTGGTTGATTTTGTGTAGATCCAAACTCGCCTCCCGTGCTACGATAGAAATGACTTATTAAATAGTTGATTTTGCAATTTATCAGGACAACCTAAATTAGATTTGGGTTGCACCTTCCATCCAACAACTGGGAGCCAATGAGGAAGAACGGGGAAGAGCTCTTCCTGTCTTCACTTCGATCCGAGATTGCTCTGGCCTAAGATAGTGTCACAAAATACTGACTGGCTCAATAGCTTCCTGGGATGGCCCTGCACCTGCAAGAGGCTTAATGGACTCTAGGCCTCGTCGGAGGAGGCCCGACGAGGGCTGATTGCTCTGACAACCTGGAAGATGAGTTCTTCGTCTAACCTAATCTACTTCTACTAGAGCCTAAACCTACGTAAACATGTTAAGGGACTCGAGGGATTTCTCATAGACTCGTTTTGAAGCTAAAATGCATAAAAATGAGGTGGATGGAGTGTCTCTGGCAAGCGACAGAGGGGGGGACTCGATTCGTCGATTCTAGCACAATCGAATTGATCTGGATGATGGATTTTATGGATCAATGAAGATGGAAGAAGACGATGATGTTAGCATGGTCAGAACAAGGTCATATACAAGCAAAGAACAGTGACCGGAGCTGGTGCTCCAACGTACTTCGATTCTAAAAATTAAGCTAAATAAAAATGATATTATGCTAAAATAAAATTAAAACTATTCTAAGGAAGGAAAATGCGAGATAAAAATCTAAAGCAATCATATCAAACCTGACCTAAGGTAGGGAGCAGAGAACCTTGTCAGAGGTGATCTCCGGTGATGGCTGGATCAGGCTTCATCCACTCATTATCATCTCCGACATCTTTGTTAGCCTCTTGTTGTCACTAGGGAGCTCAGGTACTTGATAGGATTGTGGTTATAAAGGGCTAAAGGGATCAAAATTAAGAATTTGTTGGAGGAAGGGTTATGTACAAGAGGGCTATTGTCCTAGGGTTTTTTATTGAATCGAGATGAATCAACCCGAGGTTAGGAGTTGGCGTGGAAGAGGGATATGTTGACAAGATTTTTCATGAAGTTACCTTATCGAAAAGATGCAAGCATCGAGCTCCAAAAAAACGGCGAATGTCAACTAGAGCGTGCTCTGACATAAACATGACCGCCTGTGAAGGCTATGGTTTAGGCCTTAGTACATCACGGAAGCATGAAGGTCGCATCGAATACGACCAAGGGCAACTAGTCATACTAGTTTCTAGGAGTAGTAGAATTAAGGAAAATTAAATGGTGAAACCATACTATTCAGGAACACTTCTCAAAACATTTTATGAAGATCACAAACGAATAATAGAATTACCTATTGGAGCGTGTTTGTGATCACTTGTATCTAAAGTAAGAGACCTCCTGTCTCAAGTCTGATCCGTCGATGAATGCACTTTACGGGCACGTGGATGAGACACCTGCTTACTATAATCCAAGTTGAAGATCCGAGTGAGAAACCTCTTTATTTCATCTCAAGAAATCCGTGATCTTTCTCACGAGCAGTCGATCTAGCAGCACAATTGCGTGGCAGCGACAATGAGTCTCTCTACAACAATAAAGTGGACGACCACAATATTGAGAGAGAGAGAGAGATGTGGAGTTTGAATGTGTATATGAGAATGAGATTGAGAGAGAGAGAGAGATGTGGAGTTTGAATGTGTATATGAGAATGAGATAGAGAGAGAGATTTCAACTCAAGGGGTTGAAGTTGTGTACTTGAAAGGGCAAGCCCTACCCTCTTTTATATATTATATATGATGGTGGAGATGCACTCCTAATCTCAAAACAATGGTCATGAATAATATTGCTTTAATTTTGCAACAACAATTACTTTTAAATAAATTAAATATATCCTTCAATATAATTTAACTTATATTAAATAAATTAATTGTGGGATAATTTGGAAGAGATAAAGATACCTTCCATATATAGAGTGGATGCCCACGTTGAATTAATCCAAGGTGGTCATCCACTCCATTTATGGTAAGGAGTTTTATCCCCTTCCACTAATGAGATATATTATCTCATTAAATATGCAACAACATTTGTTAAAAATTTCCCACATATACAACAACATTTATTGCATAAAAAATCATAAAGATAATTCCAAATTATCTTATGAAAATTTCAATCATCCCATTGACAATTATGAATCTTATTCAACCATCCAATATAGAATGTAAATTGATTTTACAATTGATTGTCTAATGTGAATCCAATTCACATCAACGTTTAATTTGGAAATCTAATTACAAATAAATCTCTCTAGCATATTATAAATCATGTTTATAATATCCATGATTAATATGGATAGTGATATTTACATTAATCATATCTTTGATAATTAAAACATATTTAATTATCTAAGATGACTATTCTCATATATCCAAATAACACGAATCATATTCACATTATTAATGATAATTAAATAATATTTAATTATGAATATTTCTGATGCTCATATATATAATTTAACAATAGAATTATTCTTGAACTCTTTCAAGAATATTGTGCTTTCTCCAGGGATACTTGGAGATAAGTACAAGGCGATTGTACATACCATGTACAATGACTTGGATATTGAGATCATATCTCAAATCCAGATCTCAGGAACCTCTCAAAGATATTTGATCAAATCAAACTGTAAATCTAATCTTTCCACTGCATCTGAATCACATTCTGTTCAGTGTCCAACATTTGGTCTAAGATTAGATTACCAATCTACTGAGAGGAGTCGCTAAAATCGAAAGTTATTTCATCATTCCTTCAAAATGGAAGCATCATGGGTATACAATCGTTTACGATCACATCACCCTCGAGTATTCCTAATACCCGTGCATCATGTATACTCAAATATCTAGAATAAACCTGAAGCTTTATATAGTATTTGAATTGTATCCTTTAGGGTTTTATCATTAAGTTTCTCATTTGATCACTGGGAGTTGGTATCGATCATATACTTTCCAAAATCATATACCATACCTATAAATTCTGTCAAGCTTCCAAAGCAAGATGACCATGCATGGAATTTGATCCCAATACCTCATGAGCAAACTCATGTATTCCAGTTCAGTATAGAACATGTATGATCCCTTTGTGAGATTGTAATACTCATATGCCCTCGTGTGCACACCAGCTCGTCGGTGTATAGATCTTGGTTAGGTCATAAACCTAATGGTCTACCTAATGTACATACTCAGACATATAGTAATACATATGTCTCCTGTCAGAGGATGTGTACCTATATCATGACAGTATACGAGATATGTCTTTGATTATCTCGACCTCGTTAAGTCAACTCTTTGACCTAACTTATCTATCACCTCTGAGTATCTATTCCTATGCAGAGGACCTGCATCAAGAGTTTGGTCATATATTAACCTTTAGAGAAGGATTGTCATCTCCTTCTTAGGTTGGAGATCCTTTCTTAATAATCATTTGACGGTGCTGGATGAGTCCTTAATATAACTCCTTAGATATCATTCAAGCACCAGCCTCTATGATTCAACATTTGAATCAATAGTTGTATGATCATTAAGATGGCCATGGTACATAACCCTAATTGTATGAAGGGACCTTATAAATGCACTCATTCATTTAATCTCACATTAGGAGTGAAATAAACCAATAACTTTTATTGATATATCAACAAACTACAATAACATTTATTGTAGAAGTGGTTCGCCCGAGGCTCACATGGCTAACGACCTAGAGGTACAATTGACCTAAGGTCAACGAAAGAATGAATCTCATTGGTCCACAAATGTGCACAATACAACAAAAAAAATAAAAATGAAAGATAAATACAAATAAAATAGCTAGGTATCTTATTAATAAAAAAATAAAATAAAAAATTGTTTATTATTTTATAAACTATTTTATTATGATTTTTACTTAGTTTTATGATCTTATTTATTACGTGTAAATTTTACATGTACATTTATAGGTATATATACCTATAGTTTATATATTTGATTATTATTTTATATTTTTAATAATTGTTATTATATTTCAATATTTTATATATTTATAATGTAATTAAATACATATTTACAGAATTTTATTTTATTTTTATGATTTTATTTACATACATAAATATATACACGTATATATCTTATAGGTATACTATACATACATATGCACACACACACACACACACATATATTAAGGTATTATTTAATTTAATATCTTTTTAATGGTCTTATTTTGAATATATTTTAAATAATACACACAATTATTTAAAAATATAAGAAGAGTAAAGATGTAAGGAATTATATACAAATACACGGTACAATGGTACCCCAGAAAAGCCAAATTTTGTAACTTGTCTTCGTTTTTAATGAAAACACCTTCACTCGATAGATAATTTAATTGTGGTATACAATGGAGGAGAGTTTGGTTCAATTTTAGATCATATGGAGTAGATATTGGTATGTGAAGTTTGGTTTGTAGATTTTTCATCTGCGTGTTCTAGTTGCACTGTACATTATTTTTATTGGCAATTATTTTTGTAATTTTCTATATATTATTATGTACAAGTTTCACCATGAAAACTTTATGATATGCGGTGTGTAATGTGAATAATAAAATAGTGTAAAAATGGTTATTTGTAAAGTAAAGAATTAAGGTTTTGAACTGTTTATTCGGCCCTTATATTCTCCTACTTTATTCCTTGCCGACTAAGTCAATATTAACTTATTCTTGGGGTTTAGGGTCATTCCACATCTCTGATACTTCATTTATTTTCTTTTTCTTTTTCTTTATTCTTTAATTTTAGATTTAAATACATATAATTATGTATTAATGACATATGACAATGAGTGTTAATTTGTACAAGTTAGCATCATTTAAAGATGTTTTGGTAGATATTTAAAGAAAATGGAAGAATGAAGCTAGATGAATGGCTATTCATTACTCCCCTATACATATCTTTGCTAGTCCCTAGCAAACATTTACTAGAAGAACAAGTAATGCAAAAGAGAAAAATAAACAAAAGGAAAATAAAGAAATTAGAATGATTATAACTTTTAAACTTATCATCATAAAATCAAAGTTCGAAGCTTAATTAAGACCTTTGGATCACTCATGTGTCTGGAACCTTATTGGTAACATGATCTAAAACTTAATAGCCTTAAGTTCCACAATCCTCTATTCAGATCACCTCAATAGCCAGGTGATAAATCCCACATTTATCATCATTATTTAGTAGTATTATCTCTCTAACTTAAGCTATTCACCAAGTTTCATTGACCATTAACACTAATTAATAATCTGTGTGTTGTAAATAATTGACACTATTATACTATATTATTTAACCTTGTCATGTGTATTATTTTATGTATTTATTTCTCATTAAAAATCAAATAAAAACTAGTACATTGTTGTATATAAATAATATCACATAAATCTAAATCAAAAAAATAACAAAAGAAAATAAAAAGAAATTTGTTTTATATTATCTTAACGAGTATTTATTTTTTATCTAAGTACAAATGACCTCCGATCTCCTTGACTTCTACATGAACGTTGTGGATCTCATAAGAGATCCACAACTTTCATGTTTTACACTTTTCCAATTCGACCTCTAGTTATTTGTTTTCTATTTTATACTTCTTTTTCTTTTTTCTAATTATCCTATTGGGCCACGTGGCACTCCCAGAGAGCTCCACATGGCCCCCTCCTTTGTCTCCACCCATATCTGCTCTTGACTGTCAGATCGCCCTACCTCTTCATCTCGTCCTTCCGTTTGCGCCTCGATCTGGACCGCTTGATCATCCTGATCAAGTCGATCCATGCCATCAACTCGCGCCAAAAGGGTGATAATGGAGCAATTGCTCCAGTGCCTACCCACGGCTGAAATAGCCATGCTACAACGCCAATAGGCCGTTTTTCGAGCTCATGTCACAGCTGGACACTCGGAGCAAAGACCCGATGTCGGAGAAGACGTCAATCCCAATTCATTCATTCATCCATTCATCGTTGGCAATTTCTTCAATGTACATGTGTAAAAGCCCTTCAATGGCTAGAAATGACGGAGGGGTTCTGATACGAAGTTTCTTCTTCGATGTCTCTTCATCATCTCCAACTTCCATAGGAAATCACACCTCCATCGGCTATGCATCATCCTTGTGAGACACCCAGGGACCATCCCCGACCTTACGATGAGAGATAGAACAGAGGAGCGATAGGGCTCTCGCCGGAGCTCCACCTTATCACCGCCGCACACGGCAGAGGAGACGAATGAGGACTTACAGTTGCCGTCAGATCATGCCAAATTGGGCGTGAAAAAAAGGCCACGACACCTCGCCCGAGCCTGCAGCCTCGTCTCCTCTAGACCGTCGCCTAAGCACTACATCTCGCCATGTGGCTTGAGCCACGAGCTGCCCACCCGAGCCTAGGACCGCGCGTGTTTTTCACGTGGTTCTTAGGAAATTTGCAGTTGTATCCATCCAATTTTGCGTATTTGCATTTATAAACCCACATAGTGGATTTTCAATAAAAGTGCAAGTCGATTTTTAGTATTTGTATTTTAGTCCCTCTAGGGACATATGTGTAAGACTTCAATTACGTTTTTATTATAGTTATGTCCCAAGATTCAATTATGAATAACTTAAGCATCTTTTATCAAAATGAAGTGATTTCGGTGGCATTTAGATCCTCATTTAATCGTATCCGATATGATATGATTTATTTTCTGATTAGACAATTAAAGGAGGATGATTTTGTTATAATCTATATAAATTCTTCCATGCTTATTATATGAAACTTGACTATAGTTTGAATCACTTTATTGGACCTGAATTAAATTGGTAATTTGCTAAAGTTGATAAATCATTTTAGGTCATATTAATGTGTATATTTGCACGTGCTTATGTAATATCTTTATGTGGCGGTTTCATTATGGCATTATTTCTAACATGCATTAAGATGTTTTAAGCTACATTATGTTTCATTCATGCATACATTGTGATGTGCATTTAAATGTTGAGCATTGTTTTAACCTAGGTGATTTATTGATTACTTAGATTTGATATATCACATATGAATAATCTTATTATGGCCCGTATCCTTGAGTTTGGCCCTAGACTTCCCAGGTTTATAAATTCAAGCCGAGAACCTTGTCATTGAGACTCTTCTCGGTTCCGCATGAATTGCTAAGTGCCCGTGCTACAAAGAGCCTGATTTATTATATGCATTTAGTGAATTATCAGATGGCATCACTGCTAGGGACACAACTTCATTAATACAATTTTCCATATTTTTATTTTGGTTAAGTTGATTATTATGTTATCTAGGTCGATCCTATGATGTGATATTTTATGCATTATTTAAATTATTTATAGGTTTGATAATCCTCGATACCTAATTTCTTTTCTTTTGTGGCAGGGCCCATTCATCAAGGATGCTCGTAGAGAATGGAAGTTGGAAGCTCAAGATGGAACTCCCGCTGAGAAGAACCACATAAGATGCTTCAAAGACCAATCGAAGATTATATTGTTATCATATTTGATATGTATTTTGGACTGGATTTTATCATTTACGTGCTAGTCTATTTCACCCGTATTTGGGGTGGGACTCAACTTGGGTTCCCGCATTAGGGTTTAGGCACGCAGCTCCTAAAGCTTTTTATTTTCATATTATTTGTGCTTGATCCGTAATGTAAGATACACTAACCACATCCAAGGAGATTCACTATCTCTGAAGATTCATGAGACGCACATAATCGGCGTTCAAACTAGTTCAAATTAAATCAATTCTCTTCCCACTAATAGAACACATAATTAGGTGCGGATTTTTATCGACTTGCATACATTTCTATTATTTTAATATTTAGTCTCACGTGCATGAAGAGAGTTGGAGTCACTGTCAGTATTTCTCTTAAGCATGACACCATGATTTTACGTCTGCATGGCTTTTCCCATTTACTTCCTCCATGTTTTATCAACTAGGATTAAAAGGAAATGGGATTGGATGGGAGACGATGGTTTATGTGTTCAAAGATTTAATACAAGTGATGACGTATTTTCTAAAACTGGGACTATTAATGCAAGTTGATCTAATTAAAATGGAGCTAAAATCAACCTTGTTTTGGGAGAGTGAACCCCTCCTTATCTGTATGATCATTTTACATGTTGAGAGATGAGTATGCATCCACAGGATAATGCCCAAATCCTACTTAAACCTGCTCGTAATGGATTTGAATTTTGGATTATCACCAATAAAAGAGACAGGATAATTAGACCATATTTTTTGTCTTCACTCTGTTTGTTGGTAAAATAATTGGGTATGTTTGACATTTTTGACTATGTTAAAAACCTCCCGAAACCCTAGGCTCCATTTTCATCTTTTGAGATTCATTCATATAGAGATTCAACATCTCCTGGTGTCTCCCTTCCTTAGACTCTTATTCTTTATACTTATGCTTATTTTCAGCCTAAGTAAAGGGGGGATACCAATTCATTCTGATTATTCACCTCAGGTTACATATTTTATTCATATCTTAACTTAAGCTATTCTCAGCTTAAAGATAGGGGGGCCCGAGTCCCAGTCTTCTTCTAACTAATTATTTTTACTCATCGTCTACCTGTGCCTCTGGATTCAGTTCTAGTATCTCCCTTTCTATTTAGCATTGATGAATCTGCATTTCATCATCTTTATTCATTTATTTTAGCTTAAATTCTCTTATAAAATACTTGTAAATATCAATAAATCCACATTCTTACTAACCATCATTCCTGTGTAAATATTGTATTATCATCATTATTCTAACCTAAAATAAATAATTAAAGAAATAGCGGAAAAATAAAGAAAATAGAAGAATAGGATACATGCTGACTCAAACCTCGAAAGGTCACGACTTGACCTGATCGACAAGGAATAAAGTAGGGGGAGATAGTGCCCAAAAATACCAAATATTCATCGGTACATGATTGTCTATAATATATGTTATTTCTTTAATTTATCCATCACTAAACTCTTTGTAAATAAAATTATTTCTTCTTGAAAATTGTGAATAAAATTCTTTTGTAAATAATAAAAATAATTGCTGTAAAAATTTGTGTGTATTTTGTAAATTACATCACTTTAAAAAAGCCACATAGCTCAACTTTCAAGATCAATTTCTTTTCTGCTAAAACTCCAAATTAATCAAACTCACTTTCATTGTACTCTAAATTAAATAATATTTAAAATGGAGGTGATTTCATAAGAACTAGTAGTTAAGGTGTGAAATGTGATCAATTAGGGTACTGTTGTAAATTATACCTATATATACTATGTATATTATATATTATTTATTTTCTTTGTGCATATTTGTACTTATTATATTTTCAATTAACTATAAATATTATATTTGACTGACATAAATTAAAAATAAAAATTAGAACATAAAAAATTGACAAGAATAAAATCATGTATATATTGTATGGGTATCTCTATGTATAGACTGTACATAAACTTATTTAAATAACCTAATGAATTAATTCATAAAAATCAAATAAAAATTTCATTAAAACATTTATAAAATGTTGTAAATAAATAAATTATTAAATAATGTATATATTTGAATAAATAATTAATTAAAAACCAAATCTTGTACATATAGGTATACATATCTACAAATAATAAGTTTTATTCATTCTAACCCTTGTATATACATAATTTAATTAATTACAAATCACTGAAATTAATGTTATTTTATTATTGACATTTTTCATTTACATCATTTAATTAGTTAATTCATTTTTACTTTTTTATTGAATTATTTAACATTTTAGTGGATTGTCGTCTAGCCTATTTTATCCGGATCCCACGCGCATTCATATTGGCTGACCTGGGTTTGTTGACCCGGGTCAACTGCTTAGTTTGCGCCCTTCCCCTGCTTGCATCCATTCCTTTTCTCCTTCACGAAATTTTCCCACGTGCTCCTATCGATGACTGCCCACGATTCCTTCTCCCATCTTCTCGCCCATTCACTCGTCTTCGCCGCCAGCATTTCAGATCCATCAATCATGCCTTTGATATCATCATTTTGAATTTCAAAACTCATCGGAGTTCGTTCTATAAATATATCTCATTTTCCTCTGCCTCGAGTTTGATCCAACTTTGGCCCCGTTTCATCCGAGATTGAGTGACAGAGGGTATTCTCCAGTGACAGAGGAGTGATCCTCTAATAAGGAGTGTGGGTGGAGTGCCTTAGAACGCGATCCAACAACTTCGTCGGAGCTCTCCTCTGCGTAGTTCCGCCTCTCAGCCACCACCCGCAGATCGAGGCAATATCTTCCCTTCTTCCATTCCATAGGTAACTTAGGTCTCGTAGTTTCATTCTGTATTTACTTTTCGCTTGATTTCCATTAAAAAGTTTAGATTTAATCTTCATCTCCAACCTTCGATCTACACGATTGAAGGGGTTCTGATCATCCAAACCACTTCTGACCACGCTAACACGTTCGCCATATCTTTCTCCAACTCTTCCATCTCCCGTCCACCTTCATATCCTCACAGATATGGAGAACGGTTTCCTCTCTGACCACACTTTGTCGAAGACCCCCATCCATCCACCTTCTTCCGTGTTTTTGTCCTAACTTCTTTGCCAGAGTATTCCTTTGAGCATAGGTTTTTTATTGTAGGGTCAATGAAACATCGACAACAATGAATCGAGGAGAGGAGGTTCACCTTGAGCTTCTGACCTTTTAACCTCCATATCCTCATGCAAGCATCCTTGAACCACACTTTGACCATCAGGTGATGCGAAATTGCAGGAGCTTTCATTCGAGACCAGGTTGAGGTGGTGCAGAGCCAATATGAGAGAGTATTAGCCGATCAGTGTTCATCATTATCATCCTACTTCCCAATTCATCTAGATCACCTTGTGGCTCTTCGATCAAGTACACCCATTCCAGTTTAGATGTTGGCCGATCATTTTCCCCCAAAGCTGCACACATATTTCTTGATACACTTAGGATGACTGCATCGTGAGTATAGAGGGGTCAATGATGCAAGTGCTCATGTTTTTCTCTTCTTTTTCTTTTTATACATTCTCGTGGATTCCATCGGTCCCCTGTCTTACCCACATTCTCATGTTTAGGATACTAAATCATAAATATAGAGGGGGTCGATTCCCACTATGATTATACCGCTTCCCCAATTTATTCATTCCTTTCTCTCGATCACCTCATTTTTTATTTGGTTATACTTTAGCTGACATGAGACTAAGTAAATGGACTACCTACTTCATTCTCTATATCTTTTTAATCTCTCACACTCGATGTAAGTCACGTGTTCCTTCATCTGCTTTCTATGAGGACATAACATAAGATATGTACAGTTAAATGTTGTATATATTATATCGATACTCCACCCATAACTCATAATTTCAAGCACTTTTTGTATAATATTCAATAAAAGATGAGGATATGTGTAACTCTTATAAAATATGTGAAATATACGAGTCATGTGTAAAATCTTATGTAAAAATGAATTACACTAAAAAAGGAAAAAATAAATGAAAACTTATTTATAAAAATATATAAAAACAAAAAGGAAAACAAATCAAAAAAATCAATAATCCATAAAAATTAGATTCTCAACACTTATACATGCACTCAAGACTTGTTGTACACTAGGCCATTTGATTCATTTCGAATATGAATTGAATATAGATATCAGCTATAAAAAATAAATCAAGTACGGATATGAATGTGGCAATAGAAAAAAGCCAGATTTAGATTCGAACATCCAAATATATAATATTTTGTGTATATATATATGATAAAATGTACATGCTATGAGGAATTAACTAACATGATTATTCCCACCCTGTTTTTTTAAATCATAGTTTTTTTTCAAAACACATGGGAGATTTAGATTACCTGATATCATTACGTTGTTATTCAAATTTCAACTTAATCCGAGATTCCTATCCAATCTATCAAGCCTATCAAATTTTGGTCGTTTAAAAAGTACTGGAATTGCCCCATTCTAGATGGGCATATTGGGAGTGCCCTTTTTATTACAAATTTTGAATGACATCATCGTAACAATAGGTAATCTGAATCCCCCGTGTGTTTTAAAAAAAATACCACAAAAAATTTAAAAAGGGTGGAGTAGCCAATGTAGTTGCTACATGGCAACATATGCATTTTACCCCCCCCCCCCTATATATATATATAATATCATCACGATGTCATTCAAAATTTGACTTAATATGGGATTCCTAACCGATCTGTCAAGCCTATCAAAATTTGATACTCTCTGAATTACAAAAATTTGATCCCTTCTATGGAATGTTAGGCAGTGCCTATTTCTCATGAAATTCAGATGACAACATCACACCAATAAGTGATCTAAATATTACAAGTTTTTTTTAAAAAATAGGTGGGAATAGCGAGTTAGCTATTCCATAGTAGCATATACATTTTACCTTATATATATGTGTGTGTATGTGCGTGTGTGTGTACGCACATATGTACGTACACTTGCGTATGTGCAGATAGATAACAAGAAGTGTTCCCATGAATACATACAATTGTGTGTCCACATTGGTAAGAAGTGCATATTTTTTAGTTAAAATATAAACTGAATCCATTGATATTGATTTATACTAGATATTGAAGTGTATTTACTTTCATGTCTTTAACACCACCCATCAAGATAGAAAAGTTGTTGGATAAGACACAATTTCAACTTCATCTAAATGAATCTATCCATAGATATGTTTAAGTGATAGACCTCAACTACTAAAACGTGAATTAAAAAAATACTCTATTGATCCCCAACTATGTATGGATAATGATGTGACCAACAATGTTGTTTGTCAATCAACGTACGAGTGGATATGGTATGAATATTACTTTAAATTTCTTATTGTAACGTTCATTCAACAATACTCTGATTCTGAATGCATATACATCTCAAGCAAAGAATCATTCCCAATGTCTTATTTAGATGGTATTGTGATGTCAAGTATGTGATCACATAATGATACTGATTATTAGCGAGGAAGCTATGTTACAAGATCTTTCCCTCAATTTAGTACTATTTCCCAGAAGATCTTGCCTCTATCCGGTAAGAAATATACCTATTTTGACTGGATAGTCATTGTCCAACTTAATGTGAGGGAGTCGTGAGCAAGTAAGGTTGAAATAGTGTCATCTCTCTTTTCCTCTATTTTGCCAGGATCGAGGTTTTCTAGCATCTATCCATTAAACATGACTCTTTAAATCATAGGAGAACTGGGAGGCGAAAGGGGATCACATCACTACTTGACTTATTATCCTTATTCAATCGCAACTAAATATCGACGTATTTACACATTCACTAATAAGTTTACACTATCTCCACATGGATAAGGAGTTAATCAAAATGGTTTTTGACAAGTGGGCTTATTGATCAAAATAAGCTCTTTAACATGAGAAGTTATTTATTTCAAGCCTAGTGCTTAGTTCATTTTTTTTGAGAAAAAGAGTTGAGTGGCTTTTATAGTGACATTGATCTCGAACTCGCACTGACAACTTATTCGATCCAATCTCGAATTTCTTTTCATTAACGAGTGGGAAGGTGCTAGACCTCTTTGGTTGGTAGAAAAGGAGCTCGAGTACCATATTGGTTTGGAGATAGTAAAGTACCGATGCTCTAGTGAGTAGGACTACATCGTGGGCATTAATATAATGAAATCGTGAAGAAATCCGATCTTTTCTTATAGCTGCTGGTTGCCAACCGTTACAAGGCTTCTCTCACAGGGCCATTCGCTTCTTTTATTCCAGCATACTTTTTCTTCTCTCCTGCAGATCGAGAAAACCTCCAACTCTTATAGCTAGGACCATGAATCAAATTGCACTGGTCTTGGTACATTGACATAGCATTGACTAATTTAAAATAGTGCCCATAATATTCAATATTTTAACCGATGCAATTCTTTTAGCAAGAACTATCTAAGAATTTTGTAATAATATGAATATTCATTTCATTCGGAGTTTTCGTCCAAGATGTTTATGCAACAAATTTGTAACTTTACGTCAAAGATTAAAGTAATTTTTGAGTCGGGATAATCTAAATTACAATGCAATTTTTAAGCCAATTGAATTAGCTTATGATTTTTACATGTTCGTATACATTATTTAGAAGTCTGACTTAGAGGAGCTTATTTAAAATTGGTGCCAGAAACATAGAGTAATCAAACTTATTATTCTCACCATCTTTAACATATTAATCAAAGAGTATATATTGAAAAATAAAACTTAACATAATTGATCAATAAGTAAAATAAGCAAATTGCAATACGCAATACAACTAACTTTATTCTCAAGTGTATTGGCACGAAAATGGAATTTAGTCGGTCAATCGTTAGCTGATCAACGTATTGTTTACCGATCAGTGAACAATTTGCTAATTTGACAAACTATTCCAGATCAACAAATGTATTAGATCGATAACCCGATATGATCGGGATTTTTTAAAAAGATTCTTAGCTTTATTAAACAACATCAAAATATGAGACAAGCATGTAATAAGCTGTGCCCTAATCTTTTTGTAATCCTTTGATAGAGAAATATCCCATATCCTAGCACGGAAGGGAAACTAATATTGTAGTCCCTCTTAACCCAGAAGAAACCCTCCCCACTAGAATGAAGTCCCTCCTGATTCTCGTGTTATTTCTATCCCCATTTCTTAGCTCCCAATAACACCCAATCAGTCAAATTTAAACTGACCCCAAGTAGTGTAAAAAAGTAAAGAAGATCACCCCCATCGCAAACTAGAAACCCCGCCATCTTTTTACTCCCATTGTTGGAGAAAGAAGGTCCTTTCCAAGGACGGATCTCCGTCGGGTTAGGGTTTGGACCTCGTTCCTCATCCTCTAACTCGCCGATCCCCACCGGGATCCGCGGCCGGATGTACAACGGCTCCAGCGACGGCGAAGGGGGCCACGATGCGGCCCCCAAGAAGATCCCGCCAGCGTCCTCCATGCCGTGGGTCCGCAACCTCCGCCGCTTCATAGGATCCGGCACCGGCCTCGGCTCGGAGGCGCTCATGGGTAACCGATTTCCCTCTTCCTCTTCCGAATTCGTCCGTTTTCAGTAAACCCCCAGAGTCATTCGGTGTTGTGTCGGTTCATCAGGAAATGTTGCCGCATTTTGCCGATTTAAAGTGGTTTTTATACTCGAGTGACATATTGCGACCCCGTTTTGCGGGATACTTAGCTAACCAGAAGAAGATCACGTTGTTTGGATCAATGCCCGTCACTAGCATCTCGGCTTTGTAACTATTTTTTTTCCACAAGGAAATTGTCGTTTTTGTTGCTAGGTCACGGGGCCATGGAGTTGCAGTTATGTTCATTCAATTTCTTTGGTTGATTGGTTAGACTGAACTGCTAGTTTTGGATGTGCCATAAGATAAGATGAACACGTTTAACTAGTATTTGTTATCGTCTACAGAGCTCGAAACAAAAAGGATCTTGCTTGAGATATTCAAGGAAAAGCAACAGAAGAACACTGAAGCTGGGAAAATTCCGAGTTTCTACAAGAAGGCAAGTACATCCTGCTCCATCTTAAATGTGGCCGCAAATAAGATACGTTTTGCATGGGACACTGTTATAGAAGGTGATTTCTTCGAATCTTCCCATATATAGAAATGCCACTGATGGCCAGGCAAAATCCCGTAAACCAAAATATGCACGTGCATGCAGAATGTGCTTTTAAATGTCTTTAGTGGCAAGGTTGTTTGTCCATGCTGAAGTCTTTTCCCCAACAAAATCTTCCCACTTTAAGTGGGGATCAATTACATGAATCCTTTGCTTCTAAACATATCTAGTTTGTGTCATGCTTAAAATTATAAAGAACCGATATACTTCTTAATACCCTTTTTAAACAATTTTCTTTTGATGTTCCCATCTCTACTTATAAGATTCTTCATCAAAATTCTCTTCTTTTGACTGGAGCACTGGATAGCCTCTTTTGCGCTTGTTCAAATAATTTTAAATGAGTTATCTCATCTCATCTCCTGCATGTACAGTACCGACCGTTTGTCTTATACTCTTGTTACATGTCGGTTCCTTTATGTGGTTACACATTCATCAGAATATATTTATCTCAACTACATACATTCTCGGTACATGCCCACAGTTAAATGCCTAACATTCGCTCCTACAAAGCATTACATGGTTCACTTCATCTTTGTAGTACTCCCATTTGAGCTTCAAAGGTATCTTCCATCACAAGGAATACATGAAACTCCTTCCAAATTTTAAAACCATGCATTATTTACACCATGCATCAATTTTATGAGTGGCAATGCTATCAATTTATCAATTCACTCTAAAGATTGTCCTTAAGTTTTTCCAAGTTTTACCTATCATATGTCACGTCCTTAATTCCACATCTTTGAACTTTCATTCTATATGATGTCTTTGTTCCACATGGTTGTTAGAGTCTTCCTCTGAGCTTAAGTTATTTGATAACTCCGTGCTTTGTCTCATATTAAACAATGTTATCCACGGACGATATCAAAAATGTTATCTGCAGATGACATGCAATTAGACACATCTACCATGAACATGCTATGTTCATGACCAAATTAATAAGGTAAGAATTGACTCACGGTCGATCATTGGTTTTGATTGATACTGATATCAAAATGATCATCATCTGTTCAGATGGAGTCCTCATGCAAACTGCTACTTGATTACACATCTCTTATCAAACCGATAACAAAATATGAATATCTTTTCCTTTAATTTTTAAAATTGTTACTTGATTACACATCTCTTATCAAACTGCTACTTGATTACACATCTCTTATCAAACTCAAGGCTCTTTGTGCATTATCATTTTTTGATGATAAAGGCGGTGAGCATATGTAATGGTGCACATTGAAACTTATATGCTCAAAACATAAAATCGAAACCAGAAAAGGAGGGCTTACAAGAACCTTGGTGTGCTCCAACACATTGTCAACATAAAATCTCGTATGGTAAAAAAATCACACCGTTTTGGGCCAACCATATCTCCCAGATGAGAGCCAGAGCCGTTATTTGATTACTTGTCAAACCGCCCTAGTTGTCCCCAGTGGTCATCTAGAAAGTTTAGGCATTCGAGAAGTCTACTCAAACAATTGCATACTCGACAACTTCGAGACCTGTTGGTCAGAGAGACTTGAGTTTAGGACCCACATCCTATTTGAACAAGCATTTGCCACCAATAGATATTTTTTACTTGCCAAACCAAACAACCTTAGGAGCTTGTTGCAACTTGCAAAGGGCCCCATCCTCAGACTAGTTCTTGTAGAGAGAGTTGATCGTCTTTTATGTTATTTATTATTTCAATTTCTTTATGTACCTCTCATGTAATTTACCCAAGGGCTCTCTCCCTATATAAGAGATCCGAGGGCTCTATGGAATGATTAACTCAGTACTCTTTTACCCTAGCATGGTATCAGAGCCCTAACTCTAATCTAGGGTTTCTCTCCACCGCCCCCCCCCCCCCCCCCCCCGCCGACTCTCTCCCACCGCCGCCGCCCCCAGGGCGCCGCCCAGGGCTCCGCCGCCGCCCCCAGGTTTCCGCCCAGCCCCCAGGGCGCCGCCGACCAGTCCCGGGACCCTCTCCTCGTCCCGCACGCGCGCCGCCGGAGCCCCCCACCTTCCGCCCCGGCTCCCTCCAGCCGCCGCCGGGGGCTGTCTACACCGTCCAGCCCTCGCCCAGCCCCCGACCAGTCCCCGCCCAGCCACCATCTTCATTGGTAGAGGCTTCCGAAGCCTCTACTTGTCGTCGGGTGCCGCTCCTTCACTCGGTCTCGGATAGATGATGGATTCAAGTGCATAACGTCTACATATGCACTTGAATCCTTAAAGTCTTGGTAGACAACCTCTTCTTGGTCTATCAATAGTCGTTCTTCTCCGGCATTATGTCCGAACAAAAGCTCGATATGCCCTCCATAGGTGCGTTCAAAGGTTCAGCACAGATCGTCAAAATGGACGGGACAAACTACGAACTGTGGGCGATGCAGTTCCTCAGTCTCATGAAGTCGTGTGGTAAGAAGCATATTCTTACCGAGGATGAACCGCCGGAGAAGACAGGAGTCTATGCCTCATGGGAGGCTGATGATGCGTACGCCAAGGTTTGGCTCTCAGGTACGCTCACGACAGAGATAGCGAATGATGTTCTTCACCAGCCCACCGCCAAGGCGATGTGGGATATTTTGGCCATGACGTACTCTCAGGTCCGCAACGAGATGAAGATGCTCCAGCTGCAGCATGATATATTTACCACGAAGCAGAATGGGAGGCCTCTTCATTCGCTATACACGTCGCTTCGTGGTATGTTCGAGAAGCTCTATAGCATCATTCCGCTCACAGCCACGCCGGAACAACAGAAGACGTTCCGCAATGCCACTATGGTTGGCGTTTTACTCGCTGCCCTAGACCCGGAGTACGAGGCCGCACGCTCTCAGATCCTAGCAGATGCCACTATCCCGCCGATGGAAGAGGTATACAGGAGGCTCAGTCGTGTACCGGTTCCATCTACTACTGCGACTGCACCTCCGTCTGCAATGGCAGTTTCCAAGGGACGTGGTGGTTCGTCCTCGTTTCGTGGCAGAGGAGGTGGTGGACGTGGACGCGGTGGTCGCATACGTTCCACGTGTTCATTCTGCCGCCGTACTGGTCATTCGGAGGATACTTGCTATTCCAAGCACGGCTTCCCTCCTTCTGCACGTGTCGCGGATCATGTTCAGGGTCCTTCAGCTCCTGCTACAGATCACAGGTTCGAAGAGTTGGTGGCACGACTTCGTGATATCATGCCACAATCGTCGCCAGAGGGTGCTGAAGTTTTTGATGTTGCAGCCTCAGCGTCCGCTAGTACATCCGCCTCTGCCAGTGCCTCAGGTAGTCCTTCAGTCTCACCTCATTGTCATGATCTCACAGGATGGATTGTCGACTCTGGAGCTACCCATCATCTATGTCGTGAGAAAGATATTCTGCAGTCCTACAGAGCTGTACAGCCTGGTCGCTCTGTACTCATTGCTGATGGCACTCATTCTCCTATCATCGGTCAGGGGGAGACGGCTTTGCTACCCTCTATGCACTTACAGAATGTCCTACATGCTCCAGAATTCTCTATGAACCTCTTATCCATTAGTCAGATTACACGTGATTTGCACTGTCGTGCTATTTTTGATCCATCGTCTGTTATTTTTCAGGACATACTGACGGGCAAGGTGATTGGCTGTGGTTCTGAGCACAATGGCCTCTATCGTCTAGTCCGTAACTCCTACGCTGGTGTCTCACTGAATTCTCAAGGCGCCGTATTGACGAGCCCGCAAACGCCGCGATAATAAGTTGTTTTTAATCTTCGTGCGTGAAAATAAATATGTCGTTCGTTGTAGGCGGCGATTCGGAAACAGTCAAGAAATAACCACAAAATAATGATTCAATTTTAATCTCGTGGTTTATGTTTATTTTATTTGGGCAAGTCCCAAGGTCGATCACAAGGAGGCAAAGGAACAACCTAGATTAATGTCTATCCAATTTTGAGTTCGGTTTTCAAGGCGGTATTTTTTTTGGAATTTTTCAATGCAAGATGAGATGCGAAATGCAAATTCGGCCTATTTTAGGGACTAAAATGTAAAATACGTTCAAACGGTGTCTGGAAATTACGAAACTTGGCCGAGATGTAAAAAATGATGAAAGAAGTGCACTGTAATTTTTTGGAATTTTTAGATGCAATATGAATTTTTTACGAATTTTTAATTGCAAACAGAATGATTTTCAATATTTAATTTTAATAAATACTAAACCTACTTATTTTCGAGAACTAAAATTATCTAAGATCTATCACTAGGTGATGGATCCCAGAAAAATGCTAAACCTCAAAAATGTGGGGTTTTATACCTATTAAAAATCAAACATTGAAATGTGCAAAATGATTTATACAAGGCAAATGATGCATGCAAATGCAATGATTTTTGGGCACAATGTTAATCAAATTAATCTCTACGATATGTGATTTTTGGGGAATTTTTAAAACAACGGTTAATTAACTACGAATTTCCAAGCACAGATTGGGCAAAATATTTCAATTTCCACAAAATATTTATTTATTAATTAACCGTAAATCACAAAAATAACCACAGCATGTCAAAACGTAGAGCATTAAGCAATGAACAAAGTGCTATTTTTAAACAAATAAAATAATGAAAACTAAAGGTCTAAATGCACGAGGAATGCAGGGGTACAGATGCAAACTGAATAAATAAAAATAATGCAAGGGGGGACCTAAAATTAATTACCTAAACTGAGGGGGAAATTTCTGCAATTCTTCCAGTGGGGCACGTGGGCAACACGTGCCCTCTAGAAGGTGGACCTGGCGCGTGATATGGGAGGAGGCCGGGGGGTCTTCTGTAATTTGCCCAAGGGGCACGTGCGCCGCATGTGACCCCCTGGTTCTGATGACGTGTGCTGACGTCCCCCCGGGCGCACGTGCCTCGCACGTGCGCGGGGGTCTCGGGCTTCGTGCCCGGCTGTTGAAGGCGGGGTCGGCTGCCGGAGGGTAATGCGAGCGTGGCTGGGCTGGTGGCGATGGGTCGCCGGTGGGCTGCCGGTGCTTGGCGGAGGAGCACCGGTAGCGGAGGCGGTCGACGGGGCTCGGTGCTGCTGGGCGAAGAAGGAGAGGGAGGGCCTCGACCAGCTGCTGGAGACCGCAGTCCGGCGAGGCTTCTGGATGCGTGGCAGAGGTCTGTGGCGGACCCAAGGGCCGACAGTGGCGTTGGCGATGAGGCTCCTGGCGGAGGAATCGATGACGTAGCTCGGAGCGATGGCGATGGCGGGGCGTTGGGGACGACGGTCGGAGCAGCGATGGCCGGAGGTGTGGTTGCCGTCGAGGATGTTTGTCGGTGAAGCTTGCAGGTGTAGATGATGGCGCGGCGAAGTTCCTGGCGATCGAAGGAGATGAAGCGGCTGGCGGAGCGAGGTGGAAGGGGCGGAGGCCCAGCTTCTGGAGGGCCGGTCGAGGATGGGAAACTCCGAGCGGAGCGGAGGCGACGAGGTAGAGCGAGAGAACGGGAGAGAGACGGCGGTCGCCGGTGGAGTTTGATCGAGAAGAAGAGATGTAGAGAGAGATAGAGAGAAGGAGGGAGAGAAATTACCGGGAGAAGAAGGCTCGACGGCGGAGGTGGCCGGAGCGCAGCAGCGCTGGAGGGGCTGCAACGAGAGGCGGCGCCGCTCGGATCACGCCGGCGAAGGCAGAGAGTTGCTGCCGGGCTGTCACCACCGGAGCGTGGTTTCTCGACGAGGATCGGCGGATGGTTGGTCTGGGGGCGTCCGGTGCTCTTTTATAGAGAGAGAGGGAGGCGGCGGCCGCGGAGATGTCGGGTGGTAGTTGGGCGCGGCCGTTGCGAGGCGGCGGGGCGAAGATCACGGCGGGCGGTTGCGAATATAGAGGCGGTGGTTACGGGTGGTCGGTGCTGGAATTGGGGGAGACGAAGGGAGGAGGACGACGGGTCCCTGGCCGTTCGATCGGCCGAGATCGAACGGCCAGATAGGGGCCACGTGGCGGAAGTATGGGGACGGGGTGCGGGGCACGTGCGTCGCACGTGCCTGTGTGGCACGTGCCACGCACGTGCGTGGTCTTTATTTATTTAATTTTTTTTTAAAAAACGAGATAATAAAAACCACAAAAAACGCTGAGACGTGGCGGCCTCTGGGGCTGCCACGTGTCAGCACCAGAAAAATCGAAAATAAAATGTTTTGTAAAATCAAAAAGAAATAGCAAATGACCTCGGATCAAAAAAGTTCCTTCACGAAAAATGCTCGTCTCGACGAGATCTACAACTTTCATGAAGACATCAAAGTCAAATTCGGTCAAATGTGAAAAGTGAATTTTTGGGTATCCCATGTACACAGAATACCTTGATTTTTGGTTTTCTAATTTTTTTTGTCATTTTTAAACAAGATAAAAAATCCGGAAAAATAAGGAAAACTCAAAGATAAATAAAAGACACCTTAATCTAATTTTTTTGGATTTTTATTAATAAAGAAAATAAACACATAAAATACAGGTCAAAAAGCCGCGAAAATACAATGTACAAAAGAGGCCCAAAACCCAACTTTCACATACGAGCTCCGATTCACTTGAACTTGGTCTTGTTTTGAAGGTAATTGAATGTGTATTAGTTCAAAAGTGAGTAGGATCAAATCGGACACTGGACGGGGAAGATATGTGGCTTTTAGTCCGAAAATCCTGAAACTAGGGTTTGGGTTTTTGGTCCACTTACCTGGGTTAATTATTTTTTTGTATTTTTTATTTCTTTTTGTTAGTGATGTGCACACAGTGGAAGTGAGTTTGTGGCATTCGGAGTTAGCATGAAGGAGTTAAAAATAGGGGAAGTTAGGCTATTTACAGGTCAATTCTGGCTTGGATTTTTGGCTTCTTATTTTATGCAGAAATTAATGCTAAAATGCAATTCTTATGCAATCATGCTCGGATGCTAATTATGCGAAATAAATGCAGAAATGCAATTGATTTTGAGGGACTTGAGCTTTAATTAATGAGACTTAGAATGGTGAATCTGAGATTCATCATCCCCCTATACTTAAACCATGCTCGTCCCTGAGCATCTAAAAGAAATGCCATGAAGTGAAATGAGACTGGGTTCCATACCAAGACCATGAACTGAAGGTGAAAGTGAAACTAAACTTGACCTTTGGATTAATAATGTGGCGGAACTTCTGTGAGACTTAGAATTTAAAATCAACAGTCCTCAAGTTCTACATATCATTGACACAGTTTTAACTCAGAAGTCATCTTAGATCAATCCTCTTCCCAAAGTATACCCTATGAACATTGAATAACCGACTCATGTGTGTGAAGGGTTTTAGCTCTTCCCATTCAGAATGCCGGACTACCATGCTCCTCTCCTCTCCAGTAACTCGTCCTCGGGGAATCAGGTATTTCCTTCTAAGGTCTGTCGTGCTGTGTTCACAATCGAATGAGGGAGAAGATAGAAGAAAGAGAAAAGAACTGGAGGGTGGCCAGTGTAGTCACCTCTCCTTGTGGAGATAGCCAGTGTAGTCGAGTCTCCACCAAGATCTGCAGGTTTCTGAAGCTTGGACCTTTTTGGTCGGATTTTTATTTGGTAGAATGCTTCTATGTATTTGGAATTTTTGGTGGTTCTGCTTGGATCTTGTTGTGCCCCTACGGATATAGAATCTTTTGTTCCGTACATTTTTTGGGGTCTTAGAAAAATTGTGCCCAGCCGTCCATCCCTTTTCCGAAGCTTTATTTCAACCCGTACTCCGGTCTTTAGATTTCCACGCTACCAGAAAAGAGACTCACACAGTCTTCCAACATCCCATCTGGGTTGAGCTAAGTGCATAGTGCGAGAGTGCGAATTAATTCCCTATTCCAGAGTGGTACCCAGAATGAAGAGACCAGGTTAGACACTAAGAGTCAAACGCTGCACATTGTCATGTGGAACTTAAGGAATTAAGTCAAAAAGACCTGAAGCTCTTAAAATTCTATTTCTCGGTGAAGTTCCTCTGAAAATTAGGTGGATTAAAGTCAAGCCCAGACCACTCTCGGTTTCAGCTCATAACTCGGTTCAGAACCCAATGACTTTTCACAGATGCAAATGCATGTGGTGATGGATGAAGTGCAGGTGCGTGAAATGCAGACACTTTTCTTTTTTTCTTTTTTCTCTTTTTTTTTTGACATTTTATGCACGGGGTTTTTTTTATGCAGAAAATGGAATAAGAAGCCTCTTTTTTCATCATTTTTTTTTGCAAATTAGGGCAAGTCAGTGTTTTTTCTTTCTTCTCTCTTTTTTTTTTAAGTTAGTACCCACCCCGTAAATACATATAGACTTACGCGAAAGTACGAGATATGGGCAAAGTATATATACAGACCCCCCTATACTTAGCGAGTGCTGTGTCCTCAGAGCACAAGAAGCGTAAAGAAGACATAGCTCGGGCTAAGCGTAAGAGAGTGAGAAAAAAGAAAGAAAAAAGAAAAGAAGAAAAAAAAAGAATGAAAAGAAAAGCGGTCAGGAAATGAGGAGAGTATATACGGGTGGATGTCGGTTCCCCCTATACTTAGGCTTTGAACAGCCTAAGTATGGAAGAAGGGTGGATATGGAGCGATTAGGAGTTAGGAGAAGAATGGTATCTACAGATGGCATCGGTCTCCCCCTATACTTAGGCCTTGGCCTAAGTAAAGGAAGAAGCTGTACAAGGAGACCAATGTGGTCTTCCACCACCGCCAAGCCTGAGTCAATCATCTACTCGACCAACACCACCACCACCACCTCCACCACCACCACCACCACCACCACCTCCTCCAGTTGTCCCTTTCACTAAGTTCTATACGAGGCGGACAGGCCCTGCTCAAACTACAAGTCAACCATCCAACACGCCTCAGGTTTGTTCTGAAATTAACACTAACGATGGCTTAGATAATGCACCTGTGCAGGAACCTTTCCTACAGGAGGAGGAGCAACCGGTCAGCACAGTCTTGGATGATTTGGACCGGCCCATTGCTCATAGGAAGCAGCGCAGACAGTGTGCCACATATCCCCTTGCCTCTCAAGTCTCCATTCATCGACTCACTGGGGATTTCCAGAAGTTTGCAGCTGCTGTCTCGTCAGTTGAGATTCCGCGGACATATCAGGATGCCTTGAAGATTGACTGCTGGCGTCTTGCAATGGAAGAGGAAATGCGTGCTTTGCAATCTAGGGGAAGTTGGTCTCTTGTCCCCATTCCTTCAGGTGCCTCAGTAGTAAGTTGCAAGTGGGTTTTTACAGTAAAATATCATGCGGATGGCCGTCTAGACAGATACAAGGCCAGGCTCGTTGCACGGGGATTTACTCAGACATATGGTGTAGATTATTTGGATACCTTCTCACCGGTGGCGAGACACTCTACCCTTCGCATCCTTCTTTCGGTGGCAGTGATACGTGACTGGACCATATTCCAGCTTGATGTTAAGAATGCTTTATTGTATGGTGATCTACAGGAGGAAGTCTACATGCAGCAGCCACCCGGGTTTGCTGCTGAGGGGGAGACTCAGAAGGTGTGCAGACTTCATAAGGCTATCTATGGCCTTAAACAGAGTCCTCGAGCATGGTTCCAGAAGCTCTCCCAGCTTATTGAACGACAGGGGTTCAGAAGATCAAATGCGGACCACTCACTGTTCGTCCGGAAGACCCCTAGAGGTACCATTGTTGTTATGGTATATGTTGATGATATATTGGTTACTGGAGATGATGCACAGGGGGTTGAGATAACCAAGTCTATGTTGGGCAGCCAGTTCATTACAAAGGATCTAGGCACAATACGATATTTTCTGGGGATAGAATTTGCAAGAAATGCACAAGGAATGGTGATGACTCAAAGAAAATATGTCACAGATTTGCTAGTTGAAACAGGAATGACTGGATGCAGACCTTCAAGTACACCTATGGACCCGAGTATGAAGCTGTACGATGATGATACCGAGGAGGTGGACAAGAGA
The DNA here is from genome assembly GCA_037367405.1 of Ottelia alismoides. Classification (NCBI taxonomy): domain Eukaryota; kingdom Viridiplantae; phylum Streptophyta; class Magnoliopsida; order Alismatales; family Hydrocharitaceae; genus Ottelia; species Ottelia alismoides. The sequence continues at coordinate 44,243 of JAZKJV010000400.1, forward strand.
AGGTACAGAGAAATGGTGGGTAAGCTCTTATACATCACTATAACTCGACCGGATATTTCCCTTGTAGTAAACCGGGTGAGTCAATTCATGGAGCAGCCGAGGCAAGTACATATGGATGCCTTGTACATGATATTGAGATATCTGAAATCTTCCCCAGGCACAGGGTTTCTATTCAAGAAAGGTACAGATCTGTCTATTTCAGCCTGTGCAGATGCAGATTATGCAGGATGTCCAAGGGATCGTAAGTCTACTTCTGGATTTGCTATCTTCATAGGAAGCTCTTTAGTCTCTTGGAAAAGCAAGAAGCAGACTGTTGTGGCGAGATCCAGTGCCGAATCCGAGTACAGAGCCATGACACAGGCAAGCACAGAAATGATGTGGGTTAAAGCAGTCTTAGAAGATCTGAATGTTGATGTTTCCTTGCCTATGAACCTTCAATGTGATAATCAGGCAGCATTATTTATTGCCAACAATCCAGCCTTCCATGAGAGAACCAAACACATAGAGGTGGATTGTCATTACACTAAGGACATGATCCAGAAGGGCTTCATCTCCACGTCTCACGTCAGTTCAGAGGACCAGACAGCGGACATATTCACTAAGCCATTGCTCAGAGTACCTTTCCAGAGATGTTCTTCCAAGCTGAGCATGATAGATATCTATGCTCCATCTTGAGGGGGAGTGTAGAGAGAGTTGATCGTCTTTTATGTTATTTATTATTTCAGTTTCTTTATGTACCTCTCATGTAATTTACCCAAGGGCTCTCTCCCTATATAAGAGACCCGAGGGCTCTATGGAATGATTAACTCAGTACTCTTTTACCCTAGCAGTTCTCTTGCCAAAAACCTTCGTTTCCAGAATCAACCACAAGAACAATGATGTTTGGCACAAATCCCCATTTTCAAATCAATAAAGACTATATGTATGTTCATCTATCTTGTTTTTTGAAAATTTCATGAAACGTCTCATAAGGTATAAGGCCTTAGTTGTACACACTACACATACCAAGCATGAAATCAAAATGGTTCTCAAGAAAAGAATCAAAATAGTTTTCAAAAAAAAATAAAGAAAAGAATCAAAATGGTTTTATTTAATATTATCAAAACTTAACCTCTTATTGGTTATATTCCTTATCTAATTTTATACACATACATATTTTGTATATCTCCTTTATTCTTATAGAAGGGATGTGGAAAAAGAGAATGTAGCAATATAGTTCATTGACTCTACCTCTATCTATAAGTATAAATAAGTTAAAGTTAAATAAAATAAGCACCAAATGCAATCAAAATAGAAAAATAAAGATCTTGGAGCGTCTTATAGAATATCCGAAGATCTCTAGGATCTCCAGAGAGTATTATAAGCATTCAGGAGATCTAATCGAATCTGCTTAGAATAAATAAATCCTCACACTCTCCTTAAAACCGGAGCATATAGATCCATAATGCTCAGCCTAGGAGTACATCTCCTAAAGGTAATACTGGAAGTGACTAAGTGAAGATATTTAACATTGTCTCAGCGGAAGAAATGTGAGAAGTAGCCACACAACCTTTTTGTATCACATTCATAGCATAGTGGCAATTAATGTTTACATACTTCCTTCTCTTATGAAATGCAGGATTGTTGGCAATAAGTAAAGATACGTGTTTGTTTATTGTGCTTTAGCTCACCTACATGACCTCAATAGTGGTGTGGGCCACAACCTTGTACTTTGACTCTGCACTAGATGGGATTACCATTGTCTGCTTCTTCATTCTCTACGTAATAGAGTTGCCGCCAATGGAAACATAAAATCTAGTTATGATCTTTGAGAGATACACCATAGTATGCATTTGCATATATAGTAACATCTTATTTGATTTCTGAGAATTTTTGGGTTGTGACTCAACTCAAAGTAATTCTCATTCTTCCTTAACTTTTTATAGTTTGCATATGCATATATAATAATATCAAGGGAACTCTTATTGAAGAAACACAGTCCATTTCCCGGAGCGACCTTAAGATTTGAGTATCATCATCGCATCATTCCAATGATCTTCAGCTTATCTGTGAATTGAGTTATGTTAACTGCAATAACATTATGTGGATTAGTAATGGTGACATAGAGCAGCTTTTCCAGCTAGTCTATATTTTCTGGAATCCTCGTCCACTTATCAATGGTATCATAAATTATATATAAGGATAAGATGCATGATTGCGGGCAATAAACAAGGTTGCATGGTCATCACATTTCAGTTGCATTGAGGGAGACACACACCTTTAAGCGAAGATTTATTAGAATCCGATCTCACCACATGTCTTCACCAGTAGTAGATCGAGCTACCACCGAGTGCTTCTTGCTTCTCCTTTAACTGGAATGCCTTACATGGAAATATAAAGTCCAGTTTTGAAGTTTACACACTTGAGAGATCCATCATTATTTGTATCCACATATATAGTAATATCAAAAAACCTCTTATTAATGAAACAAAATCCCTTTCTTGGAGCAACCTTAAAGTACATGCTTATCATCTTCGGTTCATCACAACATCCTAGTGTACTTTCTTCGAATTATCTATAAATCAACTAAGCTTGCTTACTGGAAGAACAATATCTGGATGAATCATGGTGATGTATACCATCTTTCTAACAAGCTCTTTATATTGTATGATATCTGCGTCCACTGTTGGGAGCCGAACAATAGGAGAGAACATGTCATAATAGTCTACACTACACGTCTGATCACAACTTTTTGCCATGCAATACTGTTATCAAAACAATGCTTAATGGTAAAGACCTGTCTACGATGCACAATTGTAGCTTCTGCTTCATGGCCAACAAGAGTTTGAAGGCTTTTAATCTGAGAAGTAAACATATCTTCTTGCATGACAACATTCTGTTTGTCATCATGCAGTGTCGATATGTTTGAGGTATTGAAATTATCGAAAAAACCAATGAAAATTGCTGGCATGACTGAGCAATTCTTTCAGTGGACATGTGGCTAGAGATGAGATGCATATTATACGTGCTTTTCTGTTCCTCATGGCAATGTGAACATCGATATCCTTTGGATCTACTATCCTGGACCAATGTTGTAACATGTAGATAGTTTGCTATTCTTGAAGCTATTCTTGAAATGCTCTGACCAGAAGATGAAAATCACACCTCTTTCACCTGTGCACACTCAAGGGGGCTATGATTGGATCGAAACTAGACTGGCTTGCCTCCATTTATGCTGGGAGGTTTTGGGACTTTGTTGGTTTCACATGCTACAGCTCATAGACTGGATGCTTGCTACCTCTTACTCTTTTATGCATGATCTAGTTGGTTCGAAATAAGGCCGTGTTCAATCAAGAGAGATATTATGCAGAAAATGTACTAATTGAGTCACGGTCTTTGTAAACACCTTTGTGGTCATTCATAAACTTCGTTGGGTGCACACTGCCTACCATCGTTGGTGGAAAGTGGAAACCTCTTTTCCCTTCTACAAAATCGATGCTTCAAACTACATAGAAAAAATGAATTTTTACACCCATAACCCTCTATGCTTTCATAATTACACACTGGCCTCTTCAATAATTCCTAATTATGGGTACCCATGGATAGTCACTTCCATTTACATTTGAGACTTTCTCTTGTCTTACTCCACTAACTTAACCATGCCCTTGAGTTAATCAAGGTTCTAAATCTTGATTTCGATCTCGTTTCGGTGAACTGGAATATCGAAATTTCGACAATTTTGGTGGAAAAGTCGGAAAAGGCTCAAAAATCTGATTTTCCCCAATTTTATTGTAAATTTTGATATTCCAAGTTATTAGATTAATAAATAACATACAAATAGACAATTATTTCACACATAATGGTCATCTATACCCCTTATATAGACATATCGGTCATATTGGCCATATCGGTCATATCGGTCATATTGTAACATTGTTAGATATTGCAAATGGACGTAATCTAAGTACTTCAAACAATGAAACAATAGATGTACACCTATAGGATTACATCATACATATCAATCATCTTCATTTATGACTATGACGGTATGTCACAGTCACACACCATATCGAACATATCGTTGTTACTTGTTAATAGTTAATACATAATAACATAGTAATATTCTTACAAGTTACAGCAAGTGAAAATTATTAAGAACATGCACATTAACGATCAATGCAATAAAAGATCAAAATATATTACCTGGTGATATGTTTGGTTCAGAACCAAGAGTTCCGTGGTGGATCTGAATGGCCCCCCCTGTTGTCTCTCATAACGCCTCGCAGATTCAATGAACTCGCAGTAGGGTCCGTGTAGTCGTCTTTGTCTTGTCCCTCCCTTGCATGTTTCAACTTCAGCCTCGAGTTGTAATGCACGTAGATAAGGTCATTGAGCTTCTTTTCTCCCAACCTGTTCCGTCTCTTGGAATGGATCAAATTGAACGTGCTCTAGTTCCTCTCACAACCACCAGCGGATGCGGTTTGAGGCAACACTTTCACTGCCACACTTCGAAGGTTGGGAGCTTCCATCCCGTATAATAACCACCATTCGGCTGCAAAAAAAGAAAACGAGAGAAATCAATAGTAGGAATAAATGAACACACAAGCAATGGTTTTATTTGTCTTCGTCCCTACCAGGAAGAGTATTGCCCCATCCATTTACCGCAGTTATCCGACCGAAGGAACCCAACGCATCCCGGAAATACTTAACTTGCACACATAGGTTTAAGTCGTAATCCATCTTAACGATTTTTTTTTGTGACTCCTAATTTAGCTAGAAATTGAGGATTACCTCGTTCATGCACAAGATCTGTAACTTCTCGTGCTTGACGAGCTTCTCCACCACAATTTGTACGGCTGCTAGAAGGTCAGCATTTGTACCAAGTCCATTCTTGTACTGGTACTTAGAATTGAAGAATAAGCTGGACACAAAGTCACGAACAAGCTCAATACTCATATTCTAATGATCTATAAAAATTTAAAAAATGAAAAACAAATTAGATTTTTACATAATACATACCATCCTTGTGAAGAGGATGTGAGCGCATCTTGGACCATCGCTCGTCTATGATGTCCAACCATGCTTTGGTCCCTTTCCAACCGCTTCTCTGACCTTCTCTCTCATGCAGCGCATTGCCTTGTAGGTGACTCCCATGGTTGGCTTCTTATCACCATCCACGGTCCGCGATGCAGAAACAACTGGATCCATGATCCTTGTGACCCGAGTCACATCATCACAAAAGGAGATATCATTGATCAATATCTCCACCTTCCGTCCTCTTTCAGTTCGAGCTTCAGGTATCTCGAACCACTCACCTTGGCAACCCATGGTTTTCAAACCTGTCTTATGTTGTTTGAGGCTTTGCAACGCTATAAAATTGGTTGCAAAGCGTGTGATGCCATGCCTCACCAGCTCCCCATTGCACATCCGCCTCATCAGTGCCGGCACTTTGCCGTGGTTGTAAATGAATGTGGTGATCATTCGTGCTTTCTCCACCACCCTTGAGACGAGCTTCCTCTTGCTGAAATTCTTGAGGATCAAATCAATGCAATGCGCAACACACAGAGTCCAAAAAATTCCGTAGCTGCTCGACTTCATTATTGTTTCACCCGCCTTCCTGAAGTTGCTGCCGTTATCCGTCACAATCTGTACAATGTGATCCTTCCCAACCTCTTTTGTAACGTCCTTCATCAACTTCAGCAGTACTTGTGGTACTTCACATGCTCAGATGCATTAACAGATTTCAAAAAGATTGTCTTCCCATCGCAATACACAAGGAAGTTGATGATCTGCTTCCTCGTGTAGCTCGTCCACCCATCGCACGTCAATGTCACCCCGTACTCTGGCCATCTCCTCCTCAACTCGGCGATGTACTCATTCATCTCCTCCTTCTCCGTCCCCAGATATTTGTTCATGATCTCGTACGATGTAGGAGCCTTCACTCCCGTTCCCGCTGCAACGATCTCATCAATGGCATGCTGCAGAAATGGCCCGCCTGCAATGTTGGCAGGAATACTCTCCCCAAAGAAGAGCTTGCTGATGACCTTTCCCACCCTTTCTCGTGCATTGTTGAACATTCTCTTTACCGTTTTCTGCCTCGGATCCTTGCTTGCCTTATATTTCATGGATCCGCTCCCCGTCAAGAAGGGCTCAATTCCCTTCCCCTTGTGTTTCTTGGTAGGTGGTGGTACTGGTGCGCCTCCAGAACCACTCCCACTCCCACCTGCACCATTGAAGCAACCCTGTATACCACCGAGTTCTCTCCTCTCGAACTCGCTCCTCAATGAGTCTTTTATAACCCTTCTATATGCCCTCCTCTCCGCTGTAGCCTGAATGTCAGCGGGGTACACAAAGTCATCATCTCTGAATCAGAAAGGACGTTGAATTCTTTCTCGAACATGAACTCCTTCATTTGTTCTTCCCTTCTTATCCTCTCTGTCTCCCTTTCCTTCTTCCCGTCCAAGCTGGCCTTCACCTTGTCCCTCACATCTTGGGGACAACGCGTGCACTTTGCAACATATCTTATTATTGCCAACAAGATGTTGCTTCATCCTTGTGATCCCGCCTCCTCCCAACTTCTTTTCACAGAAATTGCATTGTGGCTTCGCCTTATTTCCATCAGGAGCGGAGGCATACCTCCAGCCAATGTCCCCACTGAAATCGCCCCTCTGATCATCAGAACTGTCAGATCCAGATCTGGAACCAGAATGTGCCATGGTGATGATTGTCGAAATCTGCGAGGAAATTCAAGAATAATCATTAAGTAGGCAACTGGGCATACAATGCGACCGCTTATGAATATGCAAATTATTTTATGTTTTAAATTTCGGAATTATTATATATTTATTATTTATAAACAACTAATATTCCGATTTTCAGAAAAACAACCTTAGATCTATACATTAAGGTCTTAGATCTAGCAATTAGGGGACCATTTTCAAGAAAAAACTACCTAAGTGACATAAAATATGTACAAAAACCAAAAGATTTAACATATGATTTTCGGATTTTCTCAATTTTTAAATTTTATTAATAAAAAAATTTCTGGATTATGATTTTTACTTCCATAACTTAATATCCGAATTTATAATAACCCAACTCATCATCGTTCCACATTAAACCTCAAAAGCCCCAATTTCCTCTTCCATAGATCTAACAAAATGTTCTCAAACTATGTTTTAGTTCATGTTAAACTTCAGATCCGAGATACCATGTTCATAGCTACCACTATTGTGCAATCAAAACACAAAAGCCCTAATTTCCGTCTCCAAATTTAAAGCTATTATTCGGGAATCTCTCAAAATAAACACCATGCCAAGCTATATCAACATCCTAAGAGTGAAACCCCTAAAAAATTTATGAATTTGATGAAGAATTAGCCTAATTTGGCTTAACTCGAAGGAAGAAGAGCTTGAGGAAGTTGAAGATGCTTCTGCCTGAACTCGGTCGAAATGTGATGCTTTCGATCGAAATTTCAGTAGATATCGGCATCTCGGTGAATATTTTAATGCAAGATTCCCTCTGCCGGCCGATATCTAGAATGGAGCCGAAATCTTTGCCGAGATCTCGCGAGATTTCGCTCGAAACCGTGTAAATCGATATATATATCCCAGTTTCGAAAGGCCAGACTCGTCGAAATCGATATTTCGATGAAATTCGCGAAATTTAATTCCATGGGGTTAATCTAACTAACCTAAATCCAATGATAAGTATTTACCCTATTCTATTTTAATCGCCCCCACTCCGCCCACCTCCTCCTCCCCTGACCCCCCCTTATTTGACCCCCATATCCATCACAATCTTCTCTATTACTTCTTCCTCGCTCTCGCAACATCGACATCCTCCCCTTCCACGTCATTTTCCTAGACATCAACTCATCTCTTGTTCTAGTTTTGATCCACGAATTTCTTGTATTAGGATATGTTCCTATGTTCTTTACTTTGTTAAGGTTTGGGGATTTGATTCTCAATTCAAGTTCTATACTCGATTTTATTTTGCCAAATTTAAGCCCTAATTTCTATCCATTCAGTTCACCCTTTCTCCATCTTCTTGCACTCAACCGATCACCTTCAATTGGATTCCCCAATCGAAGTCTATCCGTCCATATTTTCCATCCCTATTTTGATTTGCGAGTCCCGAATACCCATTCTGTGTACATTTGTTCGATTCAATCTATATCGTTTACGGGTTTTTTTCCCAAATCACCGATCCATTATTCATTTCTGTTTGATCCCATTTAAAATTCATTCCCATTCCCAATTGACGATCGACGGTGAGGCTCGACCGTACATGAATTATGGATTTGTTGGAGTAGAATCGAACCACAATTGATTGATCAAGATGAGGCACCAAATCTTGGCGGGGATTGTGGTCGTGTGAGGAGGCACTAGTTGCTGAAGAAGAGGGAAAAGTGGCATGATGGCCCCATCGCGAGGTTGAGCATGAATAGAAGACGAAAGACTGTTGGTGAGAGTGACGGAGATACAAGTAATGGGCCTCGAGGTAAAGAACGACGGCAATCATACAGAGGCAAGAGACGAGAGAGACAATAGGAGCTTGACGCTTGGAAGTCCTTTAAGCAATGGCGAGGAAGGGCGGACGACATGATGGTAGCGGGCGGAATGGCAAAGGATGTGGGAGATGAGGGGAGGAGAAAAGAGGGCCTACATTTGCAAATTAGATTGATTTGGAAGGACAAAAATGTCAAATTTTACGGATTCCGTTAACATTAACAGAGAGGAGTTGTTGGAAGTTAACACATGGTCCAAGGCCTTAAATGTCGGTTTCGGTCACCATTTCGGTATCGACCAAAACAGAATTTCGATGGAATTTCGGTGGAATTTCGACCGAAATTTCGATCATTTTTGTACTAGAACCCCCATATTTCAGTCATTTCGGTCATTTCGGTCGAATTTCGATTTCGACTGGATATCGATATTCGACAGAAATTCGATCGAATTTCGCTGAAATTTGAGGCCATTTATACCATGTAATGATTAACAACCATCCTGAGTTCTACATGTATTTGTGTAATTTGGATTATATAGGGTTCAACATGTAATTATGGAACTGTATAAGGTTATGGGTGTAATAACCTCAACAGAAATACGATAAGGAGATACCTCGGGTGTGTTGGAAGATGGCACATGCTCTTGAGTAACTAGTCTCCCGAGTACGACGAGCATGGGCCATCCCTTATTTATTATTGCAAACATCAATTGTAGTAGGATGAGAAGATATACTATTGTATTTTATGTAGGCAATATTTTTCAACATAATCAACCATGGACAACATGTACATATAAAAAATCTGAAGCATGACCTTAAATGACGATTTTTCCAGCATGCTCGAGTGGCCAATTCTCATGCATTTCGGTCAACATTGCGAAAATGCAAAGATACCCATGTCGAATGACTTGGGGAAATTGACATTTCAATGAAATTCTCTAAAATCACGCCATGGTCTGAAGCCATTCCATGCCCATTCAAATCTTTATTTAAACATATAATTTTTGCTCTTTAGACATATCCTTGAAAACCTTGTCCGACGACTCCGACCCCCTCTCCTCCAACAAAAAACCTTTTTCAATCTTTCCTCTGGTCCGACTTGGGGTATATATAGCAACGGCTATTTTTATGATCTCTACTCACAAAAGAAGTTCAAATACAATATTCCATTTCCAGACCTCTTTATTTTTACCACACTATTTTTTTATGTTATTCACACTAATGCCAACTTCATTCCGAGCTTTTCCCTTTCTTGAATACTATAATTTCTCTTTTGCTTTTCACTATATCAATTTGTTAGTTGTTTGCGGTTCTAGTTGAGAAACATGAAGATGCATGGGAAGTGGAGAGTAATAATGGATATTGAATGGATTATCACCGGATTTGTTTTTAAGAAGAGAATAATAAGTGATATGCATGGTATTAGAAAACGCGCCTCGAGGCGGTCGAGGCGTATGCCTCGAGGCGAGGTGGGCCTTTTTAGCCTCGAGGCGTGTGCCTCGGCCCTGTCCTGTGAGGCGTGCGCCTCAAGTGGTTGAGGCGTAGCCTCGAGGCGTTCCGCCTCGAGGCGGCCAAGGCGTTTTTCGAGGCGTTTTTATTTTTTCAAAGATTTTTTAATGATTTTAATAGTTTACATGGTGGTTTGAGAAGCGTATACATATATATGTTTTTAGGATAATGATTATAAAGTTAAATGCCTAAATCTGATGTTTCTTTCGTACCCATATCTCCATATTTACTATTAATTATGTGTAACTATTTCAACAAACTGCTTCATATTTACTATTAATTATGTCTAACTATTAATTTATGCAAGACGAATGCTTAAATTTGACCTCTTTCATATTCATATGCTTAAATTTGACCTCTTTAATATTCGTATTTACCATTAACATGCCAAATTATTTCAGTGAACTCTTACTATTACATCCTTAAACATATAAAAAAGTGTATACGAATTCGAAAACTCATATAAGAAAAAAATTTGGGACGGGGGTGTTGCCCCCTGCACCCCCGCAAGGGGGGGGGGCAACCTGGGCAGCGAGACCCTCGTACTGGTAGGGTATGGTGGCACATGGAAGATATCAGACCGTTCTTCATCTGGGTATAGTAGAACATAGAGTTAGGATTCAAATCATATGATTCATATCAACAACTTGGATATCTATAATGACAACTATGGCCAATCCCTTTTAGATAAAAATTTTAGTGATAGTTATAGCCAATGATTTCCTTTTGATTGGGTAGAAATTTTGTAGAAAGGTTTATGGCATTGAGTCATTGACATATCTTTTTTTCATGTTCTTATCTTCACCATTTAATATATCATCATATATTACATTGTTATATACTATATGTTTGTCAGATTATATTATTTCACCATTAAATATATTTATTATATATTTTATAATTATTTTTCTATACAAACTGAAGCTTACGTCTCGACCGCCTCGAGGCTATGCCTCGTCTCGCTTCCAGGAAAAACACCTCATTCCGCCTTTCGTTTTTTTGAACCTTGGTGATATCCAAAAGTTTTCTTGTTTCGTAACTTTTATCCACTCCAACAATAGCAACTCTATACAGGGATAGGAGTGGGATTAAGAAATTAAAACAAATCCGTATTGTTTAGCAGTTGAAATAATTGCCTTTTTTGAAATAATTATCGCCATCCTAATTTAGATATAGGCACTAATACAAAATAAAAGCAAGTAGATTCAATTAAATAAAAGAGAAAAATGTCAAATATTTTTACTTAGACATCTATTGGTTGAAAAAAATTAATATATTTGATGTACATCTTTAGACACATAAGAAGGTAATTCTAAAGACCCCCTACAAAGTTGGGGCATAGACATGGATCATGCTTAACTTGGAAGCAAGAAAAGAATACATATTCTTGGGAAGAGCTTCAGTGAAGTATCTACAATTTGAAGCCAAAAAAGGGGGAAACACGCGATGGTGTCCATCCCAATCAATTAAAAAATAACAAAAGAAAATAATACCAGACGTTACAAGAGCCATGACTCCAAGAGAATTTTGGCGTGAACACAATTTCTCACAATAAAACCTTTGGGAGGAAAAAAGTACATCATTTCTAGCAAAGCCAAATAGCCCACAACAAAGCAATGGGTCTAAGTGGTTCCTCCTTATGACGCCTCCTCGCGCTAAACATCGAACTCCAGAACAACTCCATGCTATGAACATTGACCCAACTAAGTCCAGCCTTGCCCCATATTGGCGACGAAATCAGATAAAAGAAAAAGAGATGCTCCAACGATTCAATTCCATTCTCGGAAATGGGGCATCTATCGGACATCACCGCAAACAATCTGGCGCATCGATCTCTTGTCGTAAGGCGTTTTCTCCTAAAATGCCACAAGAAGAACCCACTCCTCTCTGGAAGCCCCAGATCCCAAATAAGGTTGCGGTCTCAGATCAGATTGTCCGTTCTAATAGGGGGCGGTCTACAAATTGTCGTTAGCCTTCTACTTGAGAAAAAGTTGTCTTTCCACAGCCAGTGGCTACGCCCCTCAGAAGGACCACCCAATTGTCTATGAGAGTCCAAAAGCAAAAGGAAGTCCTCCAAATGTTGGTCAGAAAAATTCGTCCGGAAAGTAGGTATCCAATTACCGTTATCCCAACAATCCGCAACCCACACCAAATGATCAGCAACTAACGCAAAAAGGGGTGGGAAACGACTAGAAAACAGTCCCTCGCTCGACCAATTGTCTGTTCAGAAAGCAAAGGACGTGTCGCTCCCCAAGACAGGGCGGAACAATTCCCTGAAATGAAGCATTGCCTTCAAAATTCCCTTCCAGAAAGCCGACGAGTGTCGCCCAGGCCGAAGATCCAGAGAATCCGGTTGAGAGATGGAGTAGATGCGGCGAATAAGGTTGCAGCAGATATCGTCACCCCTCCCCCAAATTCTTCTCACCCACTTGAGTAACAGAGCTTCGTTCAATGCTTCCAAGCGCTTGACCCCAAGGCCACCAACGACCTTAGGTAAAGTAATCGTGTCCCAGTCCACCAAGTGAATACCTTGCCCCCCTTGCCCATATCTGCTCCATAAGAATCGCTGCATAAACCTCTCCGGACGCTTCCCAATACCATTGGGTAACAGTCAGGAATATGAAGTAAACAGGAAAGGCAACAAGCACCGCCTTTACCAAAATAAGACGACCACCCCGGGAAAGGATAGAAGCCCTCCAACCCGTAAACTTCCTCTCTAATTTCTCCACCACCGGCAACCAGTCTGCTATCTTAAGTCTTCCACATGTCAGGGGCAACCCCAAGTATCGGATGGGGAGAGAACCAACATCACGCTACATAAGCAAGCCTCCTCATCAGAGAGATCAAAGGGAATAACTATAGATTTGAAGGATATGAGGAGATCCTCAAGCGCATCATGGAAGTGTAATGATCGCATCGTATGCAATCGGGAGCGACTAGTCGCAGTAGGTGCTTGATGCAATGGAATTTAAAAAATTTAATGTGATGAAACCACATGATCCAAGAACATTTCTTGGATCGTTTCATCTAAACCACAAATAGGTATTAAGGTTACCTCTTGAAGTGTGGTTGCGATCGAGTCTCTAAATTAAGAGACATCTTGTCTCAAGTCCGATCCAACGGAGGAGATGCTTGCGAACATGTTGATGAGGTGCATGCTCCTCACAATCCATGTTGATGATCCAAGTGGCGAATCTCCTGATCTCGTCACACGAGATCCGACATCTTCTTCACGAGCGAGGCGCACCGAAGGAGACAGATATCCACGAGCAAATACTTCGGCAGCATAACGACGATGCTGAGGCATTGGCGACTCTCTCAAGGACTCTCATGGTGGACGACCACAATGAGAGAGAGGGAGAGAACTCTTGGTATGTAGAGAAAGAGGGAGAGAGCAATTGAGTTGATGTCGTAAACTTGTAACTCGAAGAGCAAGGGATGCCTCTTCTTATGTAGGGTTTTGGGATCCATGGATCTCAATCCATGAATAGCACAAAATAAATGGTTGAGATTGATTTGTGTTTCTTTCAATGGCCATGACGTTGTTGTAAAAACACAACAACAATTGATTTAAATTAAATTAACTTATATTGATAAATCAATATAATTAATTTCAAATTTAAATCATTTGACTACTCTTGGAGATAATGACGAGATTGACCATATCCCCTAAAGAAGGGGAGACGACTACTCATTTGAGATAGAATGGGTCTATCTCCTCAAAATCTCATGAGATCTCATTATCGCATGAGATCTTCAAGATTTACAACAACATTTGTTGTAAATTATTTCACAAAAATAATTCATAATTATCTTGTGAACATTGCAATCATGTCATTGGAAAAATCTGAATCACATTCACATCCCAAAACAAAATATAATTTATATTTTCAATTAATTATTTAATGTGAATCCAATTCACATCAATAATTAAGTAACAAATATAAATCATAATATGTTCTCTTTAATATATTATAAGTCACATTTATAATATACCTGTATAATATGGATAATGCTATCCACATTATTCATATCAATGATGATTAAATAGCATTTAATCATCTTGGATATCTATTCTCATGTGCCCAAATAATATGATTTACATTCACATTATTCACATCTTTGATAACTAAATCACATTTAATTATCTCAGATAACTCTCCTAATAATATGAATCAGATTCATATTATTCATGATAATTAAATCACATTTAATTATCTATTTTCTTAATGCTCGGATACATATATTAACAATGAAATTATCCTGAACTCTTTCAAGGATAATGCGCTTTCTCCGCGGATACTTGGAGATAAGGACAATGCGATTGTATTGTTCCACGTCTAGTGACTTGGATATTGAGATCACATCTCAAATCCAGATCTTGCGGACCTTCTATAGATGCTTAATTAAATCAAGACCACAAATCTAATCTTCTCATTACATCTGAATCATATTCAGATAAATGTTCAACATTTGGACTAAGATCAGACTATTTCTCTATGAGAGGAGTCACTAAAATCCAGACCTGTTTCGTCACTCCCACGGAATGGAAGCGTTATGGTTATACAATCGTTTATGATCACATCACCCTCAGGCATTCCTAATACCTGTACATCTTGCATATTAGAAGACCAGAACAAATCCGAAGTTTTAGATCTCTTTTAGACTGTCTCTTTCATGATTTTTTTCGTTAAGGTTCTCATTCGATCATTGGGAGTCGGTATCGATCATATACTTTCCAAAAGCATATATCATACATAGGTGTTGATCATATACTTCCAAAAGCTTATATCAAACCTTACAAATTCAATCAAGCTTCCAAAGCGGGACGACCACGCGTGGAATTTGATTTTTTCCAATATCTCATGAGTGAGCTCATGTCTTTCGGTTTAGCAATGAACCTGTATGATCCCTTTGAGAGATCGTATTACTCATATGCCCTTGCATGCACACCAGCGCGCCGTTGTATAGACATTGGTTAGTTCATCAACCTATTAGTCTGCCAAATGTACATACTCAAACATATAGTAACACATCTGTCTACGGTTAGAGGATGCATGCCTATATCGTGACAACATACGCCATAGGTCTTTGGTTAACTCGATATCGTTAAGTCAACTCTTTGACCTAACTAATCTGACACTCTATTCCCATGCAGAGGACCTGCATCAAGAGGTCAGTCAGATGTCAGCCAAATGAGAAAGGATTGCCATCTTCTACTCAGGCTGGAGATCGTCTCTTAACAATCATTTGACGGTGCTTAATGAGTCCTCGATCTAACTCTTTAGATATTCATCCAAGCACCATCCTCTAAAAATGTACTAAGCCTTCTCCCACTATAAGTAGGGTCGGCTACATGGATTCTTGCTCAAATCCATGTTGAAAGATTCGACTATTTTTTACGCTGGCCGTCGACTACCTAACGCAACCCCTGCAAGAGTGGGATTTGAACCTTGGTCTTTTGTGTGGTAGACACACTGTACTACCACTAGACCATTAAGTGGGTACTCTATGATTCAATAATTGAATCAACAGCTGTATGCTCATTAAGATGGCCATGGTACATCCTAATTGTAGTAAGGGACCTATTATGCAAGTTAGTTATTCTTCATTTCAGATCTGGGAATGATATTTGCAATAGCATTTATTGCATAATGGCTCGTCGCGGGCTCGCATGTCCAACAATCTCCCTCTAGCCAAAAGAGCCATTAATGAGCTAATCATTTAAACATGCACTCATGTGACTATCACATGCTATTTAGAAAAATATCTAGGTAAGCTGACCAGTCACTCTGTTCCAAGAGACTACGCCAAGTCCTTTTATGACACTTGCATATCTCCAGTAACAATGCTGACATCCAATGCGAATGTTACATCTTATGCAACCAATACTCAATTTTGTTAGATATAGTGTCCTTGACACTGCAACTCGATAATTATTATAACCAGTATGTAATTTCTATTATCCTTATCCGAATACCCTTATTTTCAGAGATCTCTATCTCCTAAGGTATCCGCAGTTAAGACCTTTTAGATCTCTGTCTATAAAGTCTTAATTTTTTGAAGATAAGGCTTTGAGATCACTATCTCTAAGTCTTGTCATCTTTGAAGATTTTGTTATTACTGCAATCAAGTGTTTTATCACCTTAATAGGATTAGCAACAATTTACTACTCCCACTGCATGACAAACATATAGCTCCTGTACACATCCGACATACATATGGCTTCTCATAATTGATGCACAAGAGCAAGCAGTTTTAGCTTTCACTTCCTCAACTCTTTAAGGTGCTATCCCTTCAGATAGGTCAGTACCATATCTTAAGGAAAAGAAGCCTTTCTTGGAATTTTTCAGAAAATGGAATATGTCCAAGGTGTACCACTAATGCGACGATTCCAATGCCCTCTTCTCTTTGCTTCTGAACACTTTCAGAACTAAGATCTTAAGGGATTTCCTTGAGATATCTGAATATGATCCTCAACCCGTGAAAGCGGACATCTTTGGTCGGACATACCCGAAAACTTTAGGTCAAATTCATTTTTGGATCACTTTTTTCGCTGATTGAGTGCGCCGCCGCGGAATGGCTTTCACCCCATGTTTTCTGGAGGATAGAGCCCTAACTCCTCTCGATGCTGGAGTGGACCCTAAAGAGATACCGAGAGGTTAGAGCCGTCGGCGAGTCCTCGGGAGGACTACAGAAGGGGAGCTTGCAAGGGTCCTCGGACATCGGGGGCCCATGGGGGGAAGGGCGTCGGGGCTTCGGGGGGTCCTACTATCAATCAAACAAATCTTAAGGTATGTAATAGCCAGTCTATAAAAACACTCATTATTATCCTTATATCATTCCAAATGATTAGGACATTATCTACATTTAGCATGATGAACACAATGGCACTCCCACTAAGCTTCACATGGTTCATCAAGATTCTATCTGAAATCATAACATTTATGATTTCATCAAATCTGATGTTCCAACTACAAGAAGCTTATTCGAGTCCACAAATGGAGTTATTCAGCTTGCACAACTTGCTTTCCTCAACTATGAAGCCCTGGGACTACTTCATATGAATATCCTCAAAGAGGTATTCATAAAGGAATGCAATCTTGATTCACATCTTGAAGATGTCATGGTCAACCTGTGTGGCTATAGTTAGCAATATTCTGATGGGTTTAAGCATGGTCACTGAAGAGCAAGTCTCATTGCAAGCAATGTCTTCTCTTCGGTGTGTATCTTGTGGATACGAACCATGCTTTGAAGGTCTCTACCTTCTCATCAGGTTCCCTCTTTCTCTTGAAGATCCATTTACACCTTAACAAGTCTTACCCATATAGGTAGATCGTCGAGGGTCCATATACAACACTTGTATCTGAAGTCTACTTTAGACTTAATTGCTAACTTCCATCTTTCCATGTCACGATCTTCAGAAGCTTCATCACATGAAGTTCGATTAATGTCAGATTTCTCTGACACATGGATTCCATCCTCAAACTCATTTGAAGAGGTATTAGTGTTTCATCTTTAATTATCCTTTTAGTTTCCGATTTTAGGAGCCTCATTATCTTCTCAAGGTTTAATGAGTTCCTTCACTTCGTTTTTATCTTGACTCTCAAGAATTTCATCATCTAAGGATCATATCCCTAGAGGTGAAATCTTTTAAGAATCTCAAGGTCATAAAGTAGGTATCTAATACCATCCTTTATTTTCCTAATGAAGTAGCACTCTGCGGTGCATGATTTCAGCTTACTAGCATGGAACCTTATAAGGATATATATTATAGTCTACTACATAATAAACTAAGAGATAATTATGCTAAGCTTAATCATTGATCAAATCATGTCACACATGATCAATTGTATCTCCCTACAACTCTATTGAGTTTTAGGTGTATCAGGAGGAGTGAGATAGGAATGATATTCATATCTCCATAAGATATTCCTTGAATTCATCTAATGGGTACGAGCTACCTTGATTAGATCAAATTTATTTCATCCTCGTTCAAACTATGGTTCTAAACCAGGTTTCTAAGGTGAAGGGAAGAACTCTCATACCACGAATAATCATCGAATGATATCACATATCATCAATGTTTATTATGATGCATGTGATCCACATACATCAATATGTATGAGATCTTGAATACCTTGACATCTTACACCATTCCCAAAGAAGGGTCCATTGGACATTATCTTACTTTTACAACAACAACAACAAAGCCTTTTCCCACAATTAAGTAGGGTCGGCTACATGGATTCTTCGCCTCCATTCAGGAGCATGCAAGATTTGAAATTTTAGTCAATCTAAAGTTTCATCTCTTACTAGTCTATTGATCTTATCAACAGACATATGTCCAAGACTCGATACCAGATCATTGTCAAATGATCTCTATCCTCCTATTGATCTTATAAGGTTTAATTTTCCGTATTTAAAAACATTAATGAACCATTCATTAATTTTCTAATCTAGTAGAGCCCTCCAGATGCCAGATTACTGTCTGAAATATATCCATCATAACTCTTTATGATAGGTCTATTACAGAATTCATGTTTATTTCCACCATTTAGAAATAAACAATGAGTGTATTCTAATATCTAGATCATAGAGGCATTTTCTAAGACTATGAGCTCTCCCACTGAAAGTACGAAGTCTATCCATCCAATAGAGATTGTTGCAGCAATTGCATCAATATCTATATGGATGACTACAACACCTTAAGATCAAACTTTTCTAGTCTTCTAAACATATATGCAACCAATTGCAAGTGTTATTAGAAGAATGAGATACAATGATTAGACTTTTAATCTTATCCAATAAGAAAGTCAATTTCAATGATTAAGTGTAGATATAGATTATTCCGATGCACTATCTGGGTCCTTCTCTAAGGATCCTAAATAGACTAGATAATCACATTATCAATATATCGGCTTATTGCAGTATTGATATTTATCCGACCCTTTGGATGTCATATGTGTGTGGAAATCATAGAAGTTATCCAACTCTTTGACTTTCCTTCTAACCTGGGTCCAACCCATGCTTCCACTACACTCCTTTCATCCAAGGCCTTAAATGTCGGTTTCGGTCACCATCTCGGTATCGACCAAAACAGAATTTCGATGGAATTTCGGTTGAATTTCGACCGAAATTTCGGTCATTTCGGTCATTTTTTATACTAGGACTCCCATATTTCGGTCATTTCGGTCATTTCGGTCGAATTTCGATATCGACTAGATATCGATATTCGACAGAAATTCGACCGAATTTCGCTGAAATTTGAGGCCATGCTTTCATCTCTAAACAACCATTGCTTAAGACAAATGATCTCTTATGTTGAATTCAAAAGATTTCAATATAAGAGTATTTCGACATTTATACATGCTTCATTTAATTCATACAATATGAATATTATTAAGTTTCATGAATGACTAGAGTATAGATAGTAGGATGATGACATCCATCATATCTACATACATCTTTACTCTTAAAGACTTAGATTCAGGTAGGTACTCAAATATTTTGAATACACCATCTCTTATAAAGCTACCATTCTGCATGATGCAGTGAACCATGCCATTCATGATTAAATGTCGAGAGCACATATGTATGCCAAAACATTTTCTTTGGTTTTTATAAGGATTATTTGACAATTACGATGATAATCGACATGGCACTTCCAAAGTACATTCAATGAGAGATCAAGACTATCGAGACATACAAACCCTAGGGTCGTAGTCCTATTATCTCTTTAATTTTCATTCCTCATTATTATGAGGAAACTTGCACATTGCAACCACATATATTATGTGTCTAATTGCAAGTACAATATCATGATCATGGATCCAATCCATGATATTTTACTGGTTATTACTGAGTATAGTATTGAGTGGGTTTAATGAGGACTATCTGAAATAAGAAATTTGCATAAATATATATAAATACACACACACACATTTTACTTTGATTTAGGATTTTTTTTTATCAAAGTTGTCTTGCCTTGTCTATACTGAAAGTTCATTCCCTTTATCACTTTGAATGTAAGAGATATACTTACCATTATATCTCTAGCAAGATCTGAGATCTCCTTTCTTATCTTTGTCACATCCCAATAATATGAGAACTTGCAACTCGGATAAAAAGAAGCAGGAACTCATTCCGCCTTCAAGTCCAACTTGCATCTCCCAATTCGGTCTTTAACACCCGGGCCCACCACCCCTAAGGTGATGTTGACCCGTCATTAACTGAACCAACCGTCAACATGAATACAACTCGCTATGCGCAATCCAATATGACACCAATAATATGAGGACTCCATATTGGGGTCACTACGCATACGTCCTTACTCTTTCGAGAAGCAAAGAGCTCGATCCAGATGCGCTTGTATGCATGATCTGTCACTTCGGATTGGTGTCTCCTACATACAATCCCTGGCGACGGAACCCTTCACCTTGACGGGAGACCATGGATGTCACTTATGTGATCCTCCATCTCATATTCCAATTCTAATTAATCATTATGAATCATATTCATTATGATTAATTCTTCCAAGGGAAATAACAACTCTATTTATAATAGAATGTTTTAGTTTTAATTGGATTCCAATTAATCTAATAATATTAAATTAATGATCTAATTAATATCCAACAAACAGTTTTTAATTGTTACTTGAAAATATGGTATTATCTCAAAAACGCATTATTTTAAATTTTAATAATTAGAAAAATACATCATGATCTCTCAAGCATTATCCGTTCTCTACCCATTGTCATGGTCAGTACCGACGGGAGTGGGACAAACCACACAAGGTGCAACCTGCTACCGCAACGCCCCCCGATTAGACAACATATCCGCCTCGGGAAAAGATAATGCCAAGTCAATCACTTTGTACCTGAGATGATAATCGGTTTTTCAGCTGAAGTTATGCCATATAATAATAATAATCAAAACCATTTTAATTAAAATTATAAGGAGATTTTCTAAACAAATCCCCAATCCTATTCAAGCAACTTGTTTGTTGGAAAGTGTATGATGTAACCAATTTGTGATCAAGATCATATCTAATCAATTATTGGTTAATGCAATGCCATTTAATGAAATAATTATCATCTTTAAATATTTCACAAATATTTATCAATAATTATCTCAAGAAATTAACCATTAATTTCTATAAAAATTAAATGACAATCACAAGGTTCTCGATTAAGTATGCAATTTCCAGCAATGACCCTCACTTACTAAAATCAGCATATCTCATTCATTTTAAATCCAAATCATGCAAATTCAATTTCTAAAGCTTGCTAATTTGATTTAAAACCGAACCAAAGTGATAATTACGTATTTCTAGGCGTGTCAAAACAGTAACCAACACTTTAATTACGCCATGATTCGCCATCCCCGAAACAGTGGATATAGGTTCATTAAAATGATCATATCTTGAGTTATCAGATTCCAAATCATGAAACTCAAATCCCACGATTTTCTTAATTAATGGGGAACATTATCCAAATGATATTTTCGTGTTTAAACATTTTAAACAGGGCCAAAATTTATCACAAAACATGGCTGCGAACATTGAAATGTGATAAAATTTTCACGAACCCTAACGAGCCCAAATCTTCTTAGGTTTATGGATCGAATCCAAAACCTCCAACGTGACTCTGATACCACGTGAATGATATGGGGAGATCCTCAAGCGCATCACGGAAGCGTGATGATCACATCATATGCGATCGGGAGCGACTAATCGCAGTGGTTTTTTGATGCAGCGGAATTTAAAAAATTTAATCTGATGAAACCACATGATCCAAGAACACTTCTTGTATCGTTTCATCTAAACCATAATAGGTATTAAGGTTACTTTTTGAAGCGTGGTTGCGATCAAGTCTCTAAACCAAGAGATATCCTGTCTCAAGTCTGATGTAACGGAGGAGATGCTTGCGAGCGCGTTGGTGAGACGCGTGCTCCTTGCAATCCATGTTGATAATCCAAGTGGCGAATCTCTTGATCTCGTCACATGAGATCCGGCGTCTTCTTCACGAGCGAGGTGCATTGAAGGAGACAGAGATCCACGGGCAAATACTTCGGCAGCATAACGACAATGCTGCGGCGTTGGCGACTCTCTCAAGGACTCTCATGGTGGACGACCACAATGAGAGAGAGGGAGAGAACTCTTGGCATGTAGAGAGAGAGAGGGAGAGAGCAATTGATTTGATGTCGTAAACATGTAACTCGAAGAGAAGGGGTGCCTCTTCTTATATAGGGTTTTGGGATCCATGGATATCAATCCATGGATAATACAAAATCAGTGGTTGAGATTGATTTGTGTTTCTTTCAATGGCCATGACGTTGTTGTAAAAACATAACAATTGATTTAAATTAAATTAATTTATATTGATAAATCAATATAATTAATTTCAAATTTAAATCATTTGACTAGTATTGGAGATAATGAGGAGATTGACCATATCCCCTAAAAGAAAGGGGGACGATTACTCATTTGAGATAGAATGGGTTTATCTCCTCAAAATCTCATGAGATCTCATTATCTCATGAGATCTCCAAGATTTACAGCAACATTTGTTGTAAATTATTTCACAAAAATAATTCATAATTATCTTGTGAACATTGCAATCATGCCATTGGAAAAATGTGAATCACATTCACATACCAAAACAAAATGTAAATTATATTTTCAATTAATTATTTAATGTGAATCGAAGTTACATCAATAATTAAGTAACAGATATAAATCATAATATGCTCTCTTTAATATATTATAAATCACATTTATAATATACCTGAATAATATGGATAGTGATATCCACATTATTCATATCCATGATAATTAAATAACATTTAATCATCTTGGATATCTATTCTCATGTGCTCAAATAATATGAATCATATTCACATTATTCACATCTTTGACAATTAAATCACATTTAATTATCTCAGATAACTCTTCTAATAATATGAGTCAAATTCATATTATTCATGATAATTAAATCACATTTAATTATCTATTTTCTCAATGCTCGGATACATATATTAACAATGAAATTATCCTGAACTCTTTCAAGGATAATGCGCTTTCTCCAAGGATACTTGGAGATAAGGACAATGCGATTGTATTGTTCCACGTATAGTGACTTGGATATTGAGATCACATCTCAAATCTAGATCTTGCGGACCTCCTATAGATGCTTAATTAAATCAAGACCGCAAATCTAATCTTCTCATTACATCTGAATGACATTCAGATAAATGTCCAGCATTTGGACTAAGATCAGACTACTTCTCTATGAGAGGAGTCACTAAAATCCAGACTTGTTTCGTCACTCCCTCGGAATGGAAGCGTTATGGTTATATAAGCGTTTATGATTACATCACCCTCAGGCATTCCTAATACATGTACATCCTGCATACTGGAAGACCAGAACAAATTCGAAGTTTTAGATCTTTTTTAGACCGTCTCCTTCGGGATTTTTTTCATTAAGGTTCTCATTCGATCATTGGGAGTCGGTATCGATCATATACTTTCCAAAAGCAAATATCATACCTAGGTGTTGATCATATACTTCCAAACGCATATATCAAAACTTACAAATTCAATCAAGCTTCCAAAGCGAGACGACCATGTGTGGAATTTGATTCTTCCCAATATCTCATGAGTGAGCTCTTGTCTTCCGGTTCAATAATGAACCTGTATGATCCCTTTGAGAGATCGTATTACTCATATGCCTTTGCATGCACACCAGCGCGCCGGTGTATAGATCTTGGTTAGGTCATCAACCTATTAGTCTGCCAAATGTACATACGCAAACATATAGTAATACATCTGTCTCTGATCAGAGGATGCGTGCCTATATCGTGACAGCATACGACATAGGTCTTTGATTATCTCGATTTCGTTAAGTCAACTCTTTGACCTAACTAATCGGACACCTTCGAATCTCTATTCCCATGCAGAGGATCTGCATCAGTAGGTCGGTCAGATATCAGCCAAATAAGAAAGGATTGCCACCTCTTACTCAGGCTGGAGATCATCTCTTAACAATAATTTGACGGTGCTTGATAAGTCCTCAATCTAACTCTTTAGATATTCATCCAAGCACCAACCTCTATGATTCAATAGTTGAATCAACAGCTGTATGATCATTAAGATGGTCATGGTACATAACCTTAATTGTACTAAGGGACCTATTATGCAAATTAGTTATTCTTCATTTCATATCAGAGAATGATATTTGCAACAACATTTATTGCATAATGGCTCGTCACGGGCTCGCATGTCCAACTAGATTTGCTATTGTTCAGAACGAGCCCAAACATCTCTCCGAAGATCTCTAGAGTGATGGCCAAACCATTAGCCTCTCTCATAACACCCTCAACAAAGAAGACGGTGAGCCTAAAAAAAACAAAGAAGACGGTGTCGTTAGCATGCGGTAGAAGAGGGATTCACACATCACCCGAAGTAAAGCCCATTATGATTCCGTTATGTTGAATTTGATCCACCATGCAAGCCAGGACATCAGCAACAATAACAAAGAGCATAAGAGCGGGCAAACTCCTCTGTATGATTCTCTTTTGCGGTTGGAAAACCCCCCCTCCGGACGACCATTAACAAGCACCGAAAAAGAGGCAGTGGTGAGTCTGGTGACGCATCGCTTCATCCAAGAAATACAGACATCAGGAAAACCTCTTCTATGCAATGACCCCCAGAGAAAACACCAATCTACCGTGTCGTAGGCCTTAGCAAAATCCACCTTCCAGAGCAGAGCCTTCGTTCCCCTTCTTTTCCAATCCGTGAGAATCTCAGCCGCCATCACCAAACTTTCAGTAATCTGTCTCCTAGGAACAAAAGCTGACTGCAACGGAGAAATAACTTGTTCGAGAACCCTGTTGAGTCTAACCGTAAAAACCTTCGCCACAATCAGGTAGATGACATTCGATAGGAGAAAAATGAGAGCCCTTTCAGTTTCTCGAACCCTGCATTGCGACGACAACACTCATCCACCACCTCCAAAACATCCCTTCCTACAAGATCCTAAAACTCCTTATAGAATAGAATAGGGCGTCCCTTCGGCATTCAGGTTCCAAACCGTCGATTTGGCCTCTTCCACAGTCACTTTCTGGATCAAACTGTTTGGGCATCCGAAAGATGGGAAGCCCCATGCCCATTCCACCTCCACGATCTGACTGCCGCTCTCCTCGAAACTCATGAAAGTGATTCACAAATGCATATCCCATCTCTTTGTCCCCCTCAAACCTGTTACCATCAACTACCACGAAACGAATACTATTAAAACGCCTCCTTCCACTAGACACTCTATGAAAGAAGGCCATGTCGCATCATCCTCCTTGAGCCAATTGTGTCTAGACCTTTGTTTCCACTCAGTGATCCTACTCTTATCCTCAGTCATGACTTCCCCCTGTGTTGCCGCTCTCTGATCCAGCTCCTCAGCATTCAACAACCTCGAATCCTCCAGCCTGTTGAGCCTCAAGACCACCATCTCTGCTGTGGTCCTCCTAGTCAACCGAGCCTCCCTAGACTCCTTAAAAGCACAAAGGCAAGCGCAACGACGGAAGTTTCTGGGAAAAGCGAGAAGCTGCAGAACCAGCCGCTGCCTCAGATAACCAATGCGAAGAAACTAGGTCCCGAAAATAATCCTCCTGCAGCCAAGCCAACTCAAATATGAAGAACCCTCTTGGAGGAGAGAGGTCCCCGGAGTCCCACATATAGGTGTATCCGACACGGGCTCTACTAGATGAAAAGGAGAGAGGAAACACATCCAATAGCTCAGAAGAAGCAAGGAAGCGGTCAATGCGAGAGCGAGAGCCAGAACTCCACGTGAACTTCGTGTTGGCCGCATCCAACACCTCCAACTCCAGATCGTCAATGACTTCAGTAAAGTCCGCAGTGCCCGGATCCTACCCCCCAGGAAGACCAGGCCGGTCGGAAGAAAGCAATGAAACATTAAAGTCTCCTCCCACAAGCCAGGCACAAGCCGGGAAAGCCGCCCGCACCGCCCTCAGATCGGACCATAGCTCATGTCTAAGGGCCTGTTGACAAGGCCCATAGACACACGAGAAAGCAAAGACCGTGAACCGTGGTAGATGCAACACATTCTAGAAGCACCATTATGACATGAATGCCCTTCAGTTCTACCCAAAAGGAAAAGGCAGAGTCCTTCCACGCCAGAAGCAAGCCCCCTGCACACCCTACAACATCAATCACCCGAAAATCCGAATAATGCACCCGCACCAAACGTACCCCACACAACATCCGAGAAAGAGCCAAGCTTCGTCTACTAGAGGAGAACCACATCGCAACCCCACTCTACAAACCTCGAACCCATCACTCTCTTATCTGGCTCACCTAGACCCCTAACGTTCCACGGCAAAATCTTCATTTAGAACCTGAATAAGAGCCCCCTATATACACCGCCCCTGCCACTGATGCCAACTGTAACTTGTGCTTCGAAATCATTGGCACTTCCTCGTGTGCTACCTTACTGCACCGCCTTCGCTTATACCTTTTAGAGGTTCTCCTTTCTACTGTTGAGGCTGCTGAACCCACAGATCCATCCTCTCCAGCATCTCCCGTAACGAGAGCACCGTCTGGAGCTTCTAGACTCTTCGCAACCCGAAGCTAGTCCACGCAAAAATCTTCCGCAAGCTTGAACTCCAGCAAGTCCGCGCCTGGCAAGGCTTCACTCGGAGCAGCAAAACCGAGCCTAAGGAGGAGTCGCCCGTCCCGAAAGGACCCAAAGCGGGGGGCTGGGTATCAGCTTGACCCAAAGGGGAGTCAGCTGACCTGAAAGGGGGTCCGCTTGACTCGACAGTAGAGCCTCACCTCTTCCACATCCAGAAAAGCAGACCATGCCCCCATCAAATTTGGGAGCCGAAGAGGATCTGGAAGGGCTACCCGTTCGATTAACCAGGTAGAGGAAAGGGCGGCAAAGAGAGCCCTATGTGAAAAGATAAACCTAGCTGGAGTATGCAATCGAGGGGTTGCCGACCTCTCATTATCCCATCCGCCCTGAAATGACAAATCCGAAGCAACCGGAATGACACAAGTCTTCGATTCCCAAAATGGCTCCCCGATATCCGCGGCAACCGTAATTCTCCCGAGCTGACGTGGCGACGAATCGGAAGAGGCGCTTGCCTCACCGACCATCGGAAAAGAAGGCAGTGACGAAGGCGGAAGAAAGCGAATCCAAAGGGTGAAGGAGGCGCTCCTAGGGATGCAAACGGACGGATACGGATACTGATATAGGCATTACCATATCCTTATCCGTTTCAAAATATGGATACGGATAGGGAAACGGATATCATACGTATATCGAAAATTGAATACCATATCCTTAAATACGGATACAGATTTCGGAATCGGATAACCGTGATTCGGATACTGATATTTAAGAAACGGATACGGACTATCCTATAAATATTAAGTGCCTCCTCATACTTTTGATTAGAAATGACGTCTTTACAAACTTGTAATTGATGATGACTAATCTTAAATTTAATAAACTTACAATGTTATATAATAAATAAGAAAATAAATTAAACTATTGAATGGAATAAATTGAAGAGCATATAATAAAATCGTATGATGACGTACCTCTGTTTTCCTTCATTTGAAATGTTTCCCAAATATATATAATACATGTAACATTGTAACCAACTAATAAGATAAAGGTGATATGGTACATTTCGTGAAACGACATTATGATAAATTATAAAAGTTACTTTTTTTGACATTTCATTATGAGGTACAGTTTTGTGTCAGAGCTACATTGAGGCATGCAAAAATTTTATGAAGCTGAAATATTACTGAAAATATGGATAATACGGATATCCGTATCCGCGAAAAATACATACATCCTTATCCGTATCCATATCCGGAAAAAATTTATAATGGTATCCATATCCGAATCTGTATCCGCAAAAAAATTAAAATTAGTATCCGTATCCGTATCTGTATCCGCTAAAATTCGAAAATGAGTATCCGTATCCGCTTAAAAGCAGATACAGTAGCGGACGGATATGGATAGATCCGCACCCGGTTGCATCCCTAGGCACACCCCACCGACAACACATCCGAAGAGTCCAACAGGGTAGTACCGGGGCAATCCATGAGTACTAGTGTTACCAACGGATCGGACCCTGTTGAGCGGCCATCTGCCAGTATCCTCCTCATCGAACCCAGGCTGCTCAACACCGATCCCAAGCTCGCCACAGAACGAGAAATAAAGGGAACCCCCACCACCTTTACCACCCACCTGGAAAAAAATGCCATCACTTCCATGGGCGAACTGAGGGAGCCTTCAGTCGACGTCATTTCTCACCCTCCGGTCAAGTTGGCGAGCGACTTTGACTTCGAGACACCCTGCACGCAACACCCTCTACTCCCCAGGACAACGACGTCGCCCGTTAACTCTCTCCCAAACACGATCAAAAGGCCCGCCCAGATGGAGTTCATCGACAATGACTCCTTCGTCTAAGAACTGATTAGCATCCCATACTTCACTTCCGACGAAGTTTTCCCTGCCACAACATCCGCAAAAAAAGCCCTGGACGGGTCACACCACCGCCCAACTTCGACGAGCCCGCCACCATAGTAGGTTCCACACGTACACGATGAGCCGCAGCGAGACCCACTACTTTAGCCTAATGTGGCAGACACTCGTCTGGTGGACAACGCTTCCACAGGAGAAGCAGCGTGGGGGTACGGCGCACGAACAAGCCCGATGTCCCCCAACATCTCATCTGTACCACACCTCCCCTTCTTTGCGTGCGAAACAACAAACCACCATTCATTTTCCTCCGGCCCTCTCCGCCCAGGCTTCTCCTTGCCATCCTCTGAAAATCGCCTCCAAGCAAGCTCACCACCCGCACCTCCCGCCGCAGACGCTTACGCTCCCGCCTCTCCAACATTTCCCACCCACTCTCCTCAGCCCCCCTGCGGAGGTAATTCCTATGCTGGAAATTGTGGAGAGAAAATAATGAGTTCAATTATTTTGTACTTGCTTTTTTGAAAAGTATTTGCAATTAGAAATTGTTGAAAGTTATTTTGTACTTGCTTATTTATTTTGTCTCTATTATTAAGTTGTCTAAGAGTCCATGTAGCTGACCATACTTGAAGTGGAGAAGGCTTTGCCATTTTTCTTATATAGGTTGCCCTTTAGGGTTTCTCTTCTCTGTATAAGATCTCCTATAGTCCTCAGAATAATCGAGTTATTGCATTGTTTCTCCAGAAATTCTATGGAGATACTTGCAGTCAATTATTTTATGTATTAACAACGAACCTTGATGAGCTTGGTACAACATTGTTTCTCCAGAAATTCTATGGAGATACTTGCAATAATAATTCTTTTATGTATTAACAACGAACCTTGATGAGCTTGGTACACTTGAAAATTTAGCTGGAGGTAATATTTATGACAAGCTTTTTGTTACAATAGAGAATAATATGATCCTTGGTTGAGAATCTATGATGATGCATGGTAGGCAATATCGTGATATGTTGTCGGCGATTGTCACCGATACATCGGTATCACTGAGAAGCCCATACTAATATCAACCTATATATCCTTTTATCGGATATCGGTGATATGTGGTCGATATATCGGTGATATATCGCATACCGGCGATATATCGCCGAGATAAGGAATCTGCCAGCTAGGATTTCCACCGATATCTGCCCCAAAATCACCCCATATTTCTTCAGATCGGTCATTTCGCCTGTATGTTCCTCCAAGCCCATCTCCAAAGCTCTTCCTTCCTTCCTTGAGATAACCTCTAGATCTACTCTAATTTTTTTGTTGAAATTGTGAAATTTGTTAGGGGTTTTGTTCCTAGTTGTTAGGTTTTTATATTCTTTTTTGGTAAGATTTGAGGTAGTTAATGTGATATTTGGGGAACTAATTTGGGGTTTTTGCGTTATGTTGTGAAATTAAGTTAAGTTATGGAAGAATAAAGTCAGATCTCACTAGATATAGAACACAAGATTTTATGTTGCTTTATGTAAACTAAAAATGAGTAATTAATTAATTCTGCGAGTTAAAAAATAGATCTATAATTTAGTGAGATATTTGGGGAACTAATTTGTGGTTTTTGAGTTATGTTGTGAAATTAAGCTATGAAAGAATAAAATCGGATCTCATATTCTAGACATAGAAAACACCATTCTATGGTGATTTATGTTAACTAAAAATTAGTAATTAATTAAATTTAAAAATTGAAACTAAAAATAATTAGCAAATAATTGATTGTTCTCATATCTCCCACGAATATTTGTCGTGTAATTTCTTTGCAGATTTCAGGCTTCAGTAATCAACATCATGTGTTCACACTCCTGTTCAGAAACTGATGGTTCTGGTGATCAGTTGGATAGTGAAGAGATTGATTGGAGGTATGCCACTGCTCTGGATGGCAATAAATTGAAATCACAGTGCAACTTCTGTAGGAAGGGAGGAGGGGGGATTACGAGACTGAAGTACCATCTTGTTGGCAACAATAAGAATGTTGCCTAGTAACCGCGTTGTCCCAGAGATGTAAGGGAGTTGGTGAAGGCTAACTTGGAAAGGAATAATGGCAAAGATGTGGAGAGGTCCAGAAGAGATGGACAATCCAAAGAATTCATGTTCGAGAAAGAGTTCAATGTCCTCTCCAATTCTGACGACAACGACTTTGTTTACTTCGCTAACATTCGGATCACAATGGAAAGGAAGGTATATAGGAGGGCAATAAAAGAGTATATGAGGAGCGAGTTCGAGAGGAGAGAACTCGATGGTGCACGTGGTGGCTTCTATGGTGTCAGTGGCTGTGGGGGTGGTTCTGGAGGCGCACCGATACCACCATTCACTAAAAAACATAAGACGAAGGGACTGGAACCCTTCTTGACGAGGAGCGGGTTCATGTAGTACATGCCAAGTAATGATCGGATGCAGAAGACGGTGAATGGGATGTTCACCAATGCATGGGAGAGAATGTGCAGGGCCATTGGCAAGCTATTATTTGGGAAGTGCATTCCGGTCAACGTTGCTAGCGGGCCTTTTTTGCAGCATGTCATTGATGAGATCGCCGTAACAGGAGTGGGTGTGAAGGCTCCCACATCCAATGAGATAATGAACACGTATATCGGGATGGAGAAGGAGATGAATGAGTACATCTTTGAGCTAAAGAGGAGATAACCAGTGTACTGAGTGATACTGATGTGCGATGGATGGACGAGCTACATAAGGAAGTTGATTATCAACTTCCTTATTTACTGCGATGGAAAGACCGTTTTTTTGAAATCTGTTGATGCATCTGAACATGTGAAAGACCACAAGTATCTGCCTGAAGTTGATGAAGGATTTCATCAAGGATGTTGGGAAAGAGAACATTGTTCAGATTATCATGGATAACATCTTGAAGGACGGCACCACACAATCATGCAAGTTTCCAAAGTAAAAGAAAACTAATTCGAATTCATGCTAGGTCGCTCAACTATTGAAGCCATTCATTTGCTGAGGAGAACAATGGAGATTTATAGAGCTAAAAGGAAGAACATCCATATGATTTTTATTGATTTGGAGAAGGCCTATGATTCTGTCCTACCGGAGATAGAAGAGACAAGTACATGTCTTATACATTAACCTCATAAAAGATATGTATGACCTGGCTTCATCTTATGTAAGGATCCAGTCTGGGAAGATTGATTATTTTGGCACCGACATATGTCTGCATCAAGGTTCGCTTTGAGTCCATTCCTTTTTTACTTTGATCATGGACGAATTGACCAGTCATATTTAGGATGAGATACCTTGGTGTATGTTATTCACTGATGTTATTGTGTTGATTGATGAGACTAGAGATGGAGTAAATGAGAAGCTTGAGTTCTGGAGACATGCATTTGAGGGATTTTGTATAAGTAGGGCTAATGTTGAATATAGAGAGTGAATTTTTGATGGAAGCAATAGGGAAGGAATCGAGGTAAAAATTGATGACAATAACATTCAGAAGAGAGATTCTTTTAGATACTTGGGATCTATTTTGCAACATGACAAGGAAATTGATGGAGATGCTACTAATAGAATAAATACAGGTTGACTAAAGTGGAGAGGAGCCCCTACTGTTCTCCGTGATAAGAAAATTCCTTTGAAAATCAAAGGAAAGTTTTACAAAGCAGCCATGCGACTTGCTATGCTCTATGGATCTGAATGTCGGCCTGTGAACCATAGACATGTGCATAGGATGACAATAGCAGAAATAAAAATGCTAAGGTGGATGTGTGAACACACACACACACGCACACACGTAAATATCTGATTGGGAATGATGCAATCTGAAGGAAAGTTAGTGTAGCTCCGATTGAGGATAAGATGCGAGAAAATCGCTTAAGATGGTTTGGCCATTTACAAAAGATGTCAACTGATGCACCGGTGTGGAGATGCAAGTCTTGAGATGTTGAGCCGACTAAGAGAGGGCGAGGATGGCCCAAGAAATGTTGGAATGTGACTATACAAAGGGATCTTAGTTTTTTGATCGAAGCCCAAGAATGGCCCACGATAGATCTGAATGGACACAAAGAATCCTTGTAACCAATCCTACATAATGTTGGAATAGGCTTTGTTGTTGTTGTTATATCATAGACAATGCTAGACTCCTTAAGAGGGTCCTTTGTAAGCACATATCTATATTTGTCCTCAAAATGGACACCTTGAATGCCTCATACCAAAGAATATAGTTCTGGACACCTTTCAGCTTGACAGGGGAACCCTTTAGGACTGTAGATGAGGTAGAGACAAGTGATGCTGTCAATGTAATTTCGCTTGACATGGTGATCACGTAACTAGGAGGAAACTGATTTGAGAGAGTGTTACCTATGAGTCAAGTGTGAGTTGGGTGGCGCATGGAGACCACACAAAAGGGTATTGTGGGGGAGGGGAGACCTCACACGGATGAGGAAACTGCCGAGTTGCTCATTGTAAGGATGGATGAAACTGGTAGTGTCATGGCTGGGAGAAGCGGAGCATCTAGTGGTGGGCTGGAGAAACTCGAGCTCAATAGCGATGAGCTGGCGGATATCGATGTGGTGGCGAGTTGGCTGGGCTCTAACTGATGGAGATTGAACATCAGTCGGCAAAGATCGAGAAGTAGTTGTAGACATCTGGGTCACGGTAATGTTCAAGCTGGCAGAGGTTCGGTATAACTCATTATGAGGAACTCTGATATCTTGTTAGTGGATAAAAGAAAATAATTGAATATGTTCTTTGATATT
The DNA here is from genome assembly GCA_037367405.1 of Ottelia alismoides. Classification (NCBI taxonomy): domain Eukaryota; kingdom Viridiplantae; phylum Streptophyta; class Magnoliopsida; order Alismatales; family Hydrocharitaceae; genus Ottelia; species Ottelia alismoides. The sequence goes on from JAZKJV010000400.1 coordinate 77,502, forward strand.
CATCTCTAAAAATATATAGTAATAGAGATCTAATGATGAAGGAAAAGGAATATTACATATTGTGAAGATATTCGTATTTTCATATTCCATATGTATCTCTTTCTTATTATCGTTTTCTGTTTTCTATTTTCTGTAATTTACCCATAGGCCTCTCTACTATATAAGAGAGCCTAGGGTTCTCAGAAATAACAAGTGCTCTTATTTTCTCCAACATGGTATCAGAGCAGCGGTCCTAGACCGGAGCTCTCGATTCCCAAGAAACCCTAACCCCACCTCCAACCGTCTTCGGCGTCGCCTCTTCGGCTCGTGCGTGCACCCTTGCTTTCTTTCCGGCACCGCTGCCTTGCTCCACCGCAAGGTCACCGCACAAGCCTCCCGCGCACAACGCGCCTGCCCTCGCGCGTAACACGCGCACGATTTTGCGTGCACCGTGCGCTTGTTCTGCGCGCACAGCGCGCCTTCCGTAGCGCACCCCGCACACACGTCCTCACGCGCACCGCGCGCTTGTTCTGCGAGCACGACATGTTCGACTTGAGTTCACCGCGCGCATAGCGTGTTGTCCCGCGCTTGTGTACCGTCTCGGCTTCCTCGGTTGGTTGATGGGTTGGAGTGCATGAGTCTACATGTGCACCCAAACCCATATATGTTTGTGTAGACACACCCAAACTTTGATTTCTCGTACCTATAGCAGTCTTCTTTCGGCAAGATGTCTGAGAACAAGGTTGATGTACCTGCTGCCACTGGCGCATTCAGAGGTCCAACGCCTATTGTAAAAATGGACGGGACAAATTATGAGCTCTGGGCCATGCAGTTCATGAGCCTGATGAAGTCGAATGGTAGGAAACATATTCTTACCGAAATGAGCCGGTGGAGAAGACTGGGGTGCATGCCTCGTGGGAGACAGATGATGCGTATGCCAAAGTTTGGCTATCTGGGACGTTGACGATAGAAATCACCAACGATGTACTACATCAGCTCACGGCTAAGGCTATGCGGGATATTCTAGCGACGACATATTTACAGGCACGGAACGAGACCAAGATACTTCAGCTGCAACATGATATTTTTACAGTCAAGCAGAATGGGCACCCTCTTCACTCACTGTACACGTCTCTACGAGGGATGTTTGAGAAGCTCTATAGCTTCATGCCATTGACAGCCACTCCAGAACAACAGAAGACGTACAGGAACACTACCATGGTAGGCGTATTCCTGGCTGCCCTTGATCCAGAGTATGATGCTGCTCGGTCTCAGATTCTAGCTGACGCTACTATTCCTCCAATGGAGGAAGCTTTTCGCCAACTGAATCGAATCACAGTTTCTAGCTCGACTGCCAGCCAGACACCTTCAGCTATGGCAGCCTCCCGGGGTAGAGGTGGCTCCTCTACCTTTCGTGGTCGGGGCCCCCGGGGTCGTGGGAGCCGGATTCGTCAACCATGTAGTTACTGTCGTCGACCTGGCCACTCCGAAGACACATGTTACTCAAAGCATGGCTTTCCTACATCAGCTCGGGTAGCAGAACAAGTTGAGTCTCCTGCACCTTCCTCTTTGGACTAGCGATTTGATGATCTTGTTGCCAGACTGAGGAAGATTATGCCTCCTGATACAACTCCTGAAGGCCAGTCAGAAGTGGCCGTCTCTGCATCCGCAAGTTCACCTGCCACGGCTAGTACGACAGGTAGCTCTCATGCTCTCACATCTTGTGATGGATCTATGATTACAAACTGGATTATGGACTCTGGAGTGACACATCATCTCTGTGGGGAAAGAGAAGATCTCACGGCATATAGACCAGTTTCTTCAGGGCGAACGGTGGTGATAGTCAATGGGACACATTCCCCGATCACAGGACAGGGGGAGATTAATTTAACACCTTCATTGAGATTGCAGAATGTGCTATATGCTCCTGATTTCTCTATGAATTTGCTGTCCATTAGCCAGATTACAAAGGATTTAAACTGTCGAGCTATTTTTGACTCATCATCTCTTGTTTTTCAGGACATACCCTCAGGCTACGTGATTGGCTATGGCTGTGAGCAGAATGGTCTCTATCGTCTGATCCATACTCCGTACGTTGGTGCATCTCTCCTCTCTACAGGATCAGACTCTCCATATATCTGGCATCTCCGGTTTGGTCACCTTCCTCTTCAGAAGATACGTCGTGTTTTGCCCCAGATTTCTCCAAAGTCGTCCTTCCAATGTGAAGTGTGCCTGTTGGGAAAACATCACCGGTCTACTTTCCCGAGTCGTCAGAGTCGGAGCAGTGGCTCCTTATTCGAGTTAGTCCATATTGATATTTGGGGTCCAAGTCGTGTTCTTGATCACCAGGGACACAGATTCTATCTGGTTACCGTAGATGATTTTTCTTGCTTGTCTTGGGTGTTTTTATTAAAGAATAAATCTAAAGCAGGAGATGTGATTCAAATGTTTATCAATGAAGTTAAAAATGTTTTCTCTTCTTCTGTGAAAATTGTGCGTTCTGACAATGCATTGGAGTTTTGTACTAGAACTCTGTCCTTGTTCTTTTCCTCTCGTGGCATAATTCTTCAAACTTCATGTGCTTACACGTCACAACAAAATGGTGTTGCATAGCGGAGACATCGACATCTATTGGATATAACTAGAACCCTACTTATTCGGAGTCATGCTCCACGCTCGTTTTGGGGTGATGCAGTTCTCACAGCTTGCTACTTGGTAAATCGCATGCCCTCGTCTGTCTTGGGTGAGAAATCTCCTCTCTCTCTAGCCTTTCCTGAGAAGGAGTTGTTCTCACTTCTACCCCGTGTTTTTGATCGTGTTGGTTTTGTCCATCAGTTGGGACCGGGTCTTGATAAGCTCTCTCCCCGGGCTATCAAATATGTGTTTGTAGGATACTCCAGGACACAGGAGGGGTATCGTTGCTTCGATCCGCTGTGTCGAAAATATTTTGTTAGTGCGGATGCCACATTCTTTGAATCTGTGATGTTTTTCTCTCCTACAGGTGACAGACTGACTACTTCTCCTTATGATACTGAGGTATTCATGCCACCACCACCCATGAGTCAGTTACCATCGGTGCCATCTCCACCATCATCCCCTGTCATACCGTCACCTCCACCTTTACCACCTCCAGTAACCATTGTTCCCCCGTTACCAAAGCATTATACTCGTCGGTCCTCCTCTGCTCAAGGTCATGGCCAGTCATCCAGCAGCCCTCAGATTGGTTCTGATAACTTGATTTCTAACGATGAGTCTGAGATCTTTTGACACAGGGAACGTAGCAGGATGCGGCTGATGGAGATTTGGACGTGCCTATAGCTATTAGAAAGCAGAGGCGTACTTGTGCTTCCTACCCCCTTGCTTCCCAAGTCTCCTTTCATCAGCTTACAGGCGATTTCTAGAGATTTGCAGCAGCTCTATCTGCAGTAGAAATCCCATGAATTATCAGGAGGCACTACGAGATAGCAAATGGCGTCTTGCTATGGAAGAAGAAATGGCCGCGTTGTAGTCCCGTGGAACTTGGACACTTGTTCCTCCACCTACAGGAGCGTCTATTGTTAGCTGCAAATGGGTCTTTACTGTTAAATATCATGCAGATGGCAGCCTTGGTCGGTATAAGCAAGGATCGTGGCACGTGGTTTTACTCAGACCTATGGAGTTGATTACTTGGACACGTTTTCTCCAGTTGCTCGACATTCTACTTTACGTGTCCTTTCAGTTGCCGTATCACGTGATTGGCCGCTATTCCAGCTAGATGTGAAAAATGCATTTTTGTATGGAGATCTACAAGAGGAGGTCTATATGCAGCAGCCTCCAGGGTTTGCTGCTGAGGGGGATTGTCGGCAAGTTTGTAGACTCCATAAGGCAATATATGGACTTAAACAGAGTCCAAGAGCGTGGTTTCAAAAGCTTTCAGACCTGATTGAACGATAGGGATTCAAGCGGTCAAATGCAGACCATTCACTGTTTGTGCAGAAGACGCCTAGAGGTACTGTGGCTATCATGGTGTATGTTGATGATATTGTTGTTACAGGAGATGATGTGCAGGGAATCAAGATGGCGAAAGATTTTCTGGGCAGTAAATTTGTCACTAAGGATCTGGGCACCCTAAGGTATTTCTTGGGGTTGGAATTTGCTAGGAATGCACAGGGTCTAGTGATGACCCAAAGGAAGTATGTTACATATATGCTTGCAGAGATAGGCATGATTGGATGTCGGCCTTCCACGACTCCTATGGATCTAAGCATGAAGCTATACGATGATGATACAGATGAAGTTGATAAGAGGAGATACAGAGAGATGGTTGGTAAGGATCTGGGCACCCTAAGGTATTTCTTGGGGTTGGAATTTGCTAGGAATGCACAGGGTCTAGTGATGACCCAAAGGAAGTATGTTACATATATGCTTGCAGAGATAGGCATGATTGGATGTCGGCCTTCCACGACTCCTATGGATCTAAGCATGAAGCTATACGATGATGATACAGATGAAGTTGATAAGAGGAGATACAAAGAGATGGTTAGAAAACTCATTTATGTTACAATTACCAGACCGGATATTGCATTTGCAGTGAGTCGAGTGAGTCAATTCATGGAGCAACCTCGACAGGTACATATGGATGCAATACACATGATATTGAGATATTTAAAATCATCTCCAGGCTCAGGATTGCTATTCAAGAAAGGAGACACACTCTCTGTATCCGCATATGCTGACGCGGATTATGCAGGTTGTCCTAAGGATAGGAAATCAACTTAGGGATTTGCAATATTTGTTGGCACTTCCCTCGTTTCTTGGAAAAGCAAGAAACAAACTGTTGTAGCAAGATCAAGTGCCGAATCTGAATACAGGGCTATGGCCCAAGCAAGTACAGAGATGATGTGGGTTCGAGCAGTGCTATGCGATCTACATATAGAGGTTCCTCTACCTATGGAGTTACACTGTGATAACCAGGCTGCTCTATTCATTGCAAACAACCCTGCATTCCATGAGAGAACACAACATATTGAGGTAGATTGCCATTACACCAGAGACATGATTCAGAAGGGCCTGATTTCTACTTCCCATGTCAGCTCTGGAGAGCAAACCGCAGACATCTTCACCAAGCCACTGCCCAGAGGATCATTTCAGAAGTGTTCGCCCAAGCTGAGCATGATTGACATCTATGCTCCAGCTTGAGGGGGAGTGTGAAGATAATTGTATTTTCATATTCCATATGTATCTCTTTCTTATTATCGTTTTCTGTTTTCTGTTTTCTGTAATTTACCCATAGGCCTCTCTACTATATAAGAGAGCCTAGGGTTCTCAGAAATAACAAGTGCTCTTATTTTCTCCAACACATATGAACTCCTAAGGTGACCTACTTTAACATCCTGCATCAATATCTGACGGAAGCTTTCCTACAACTGGGTTGGATGGTTGAGGAGGGATGGGATCTTATCAAAGATGATTTGTGACTAGGTCCAAAAGTGTTTAATTGGTAAAGATCCACGGCAACTGAATCAAATATTTGCATGCAGTTTTGGAGGTTGAATTTGATAAGTTTCGAGAACCTCTTTATCCTGAATTCATGAGAAATGATATCAAGAGGTGTCCGGCGGACAATATCTTTGTCCTAGGGCTCCTACAAGGAAAAAAAGATGCTAGGTAAGATGTGTAAAAAGGCACCAGATAACAGATATGTTAGCTAGTATCTTTTGTTCATATACCTTTATCAATGTAAGAAGTCTACGCTTATGCTCAAGTGTGTGTAAAAATATTTAGAACTGTTTTTTTTATTAAATTTTTAATGAAGGTTATCAAATATTCCTTTTTGCATTCTTTCCAGAAACCTGATGAAGGTTCAATCAGCCACAGGGTACAAAGACTAGCAAAGTATAGATTTCTGAAGGTAAAGAACCTGCTACATTGTTTACAATTTTTGACTTATGTCGCTTTAGCTTTTTTTTAATGGCCAACCTTCTCGAAAATGTCTTTCCTATGTTATCTGTTTCTGTACAATCAAGCTGAGGCTTAACCAGCTATAATTTTTATTCACGCAGAAGCAATCGGACCTTTTACTGAATGCTGATGATCTAGATGCAATGTGGGTGTGCTTGAGAGAAAATTGTGTAATTGATGATGCCACTGGAGCTGAAAAGGTCTCTAATATCAGTTCCATTCCCTCTGAATAAATCAGTTTCACAGTTATTTACAATATTCCTATACGACGACTCTATGCTCCGTGCTATAAAAAGGGCAGCAATTTACATTTCTGAGGAGGGGCTAAATATTCTATCTATATTTGATGTTCGGGGGATGAGCATACGAAATTTAAATATTTAAACGAGATTCCTTTTTTAGTAACAAGCCTGATATTATGCGGCTTAGGTATATGTTTCATCCAACTCTAAAAGGTTTACGCATGCACATTTGAGGTACCTATTGCTCCTCAACTTGAGTATGGGGATTATGGCATTGAAAATTGAGTAAGCAAAATTCTGAAGGCCAATAAGACCATAAGAAAAATAGAAGCTATATCAATATGCTACGGCTTTAATGGCCTTGAAAAGTAAAACAAAGAAAATTAGAAGCAAGACGACATAATATTCGTTCAACATCAAGTAATCTTCTTTTCATCATCAAATGAAAACAAAGTAATTCTTGTAGTGGGAGGTAGCAAAGTGTGTTATTATTTCCTTCCTTGACTCAAAGTATTTCTTGAGATCTAACTCCTTCCTATTTAGAAGTGTGTGCTTTAGATCATCCGTCCCAAGTCTTTTCTAATTTGTTCTTCTTGCTTGTCACATTGAGTGACATTTGGGCAATGATAAACATTAATGGGTTGGCAGTTGAGAGTGCCTCAATGTTGTGGGAGTCTAGTGGGTTGTCTCATGCTAGTATGGAGATTGAGCAAACTCGGGCAAGCATTATTCTGCGGGCAATTTGGTTTGCTCGAAATTGGGATGATTTCTTCGAGTGAGAGATTTATGTAGAGAATGTTGTGCAACATGACCGATTCCTTAGTATTTTAGCCTAATGGTGTTTCCATTGGGGTTATCAGAGAAATAATCTTGAGTTGTCTTAAGTTCTCCCGTGCTCCAGACTATTTCTTCTTTATTACACTTGAGCTTCCCTGTCCTTGCTCCCTAATCTTTCTCACTCACATACAATTTATTTGCAAGATTCACATTATCCAAGGAGACTTACATGGAACTCGTATCCCCACTGACTTTCAATCCTAGACATCTCACTCGAGATTGCGAACTATTACAGGAATCTACGATGGAACTGTAAGTAAAATTATTCCTTTGGTAACTAAGAAGAGGTCTCATGTTAACGGTTCAAAGGGAAAAAAGCATGCATGGAAGAGGCATTTTATACCCAAGATGTCATGGCAATCCAAAAGATGTGGACCGTTTTTTTACTTGTGCATGCTCTAAAGAGGTTTGAACTGGCTCAGAGTTGGATTGGCTTGACTTCACTTGTGCTGAGAGGTTTTTGTGCCTCCTTTGGTTTCGTGCACTACAAATCATATTTGGAATGCTTGTGCACTTTTGCTATTGTGGTTGGTTTGGCCGACGTGGAGTGGGGTATTATTTAACAAAGAGAGATACTATAGAAAATGTGCCTGAGCATACCATGGGCTGATGGCTCTCTTTGAGTTGTGGTCTTTGAAAATGTATGTATGACTAGCACAATTTTGGTTGGATGTACAACAACGTGGATGCATACTTTTTTCAAAGGAAAGTAGGTGGATGTGGTCTTAAGGGACATATACACTTGAATCAATTTTATTTAAACTATCGAACCTATTCAGCATACCGGGTATTGTAGTCCTTGTCCATCTCCTTGACTGGATCCTTTGCAAGAATATGGTTCTTGCACTGACCATCGACTAACACCATGAAGGATAGAGACCAAAGCACATACTTTTCTGTACCCTTTAATTTGATAGAAGTGCAAATGCCATGAACCATTATAGAAGAAGTTGAGTACATGGACTTGGTCTCAGTGGACGTCATCGTGGTCTCACAGGTCAATAAAAAGTGACCTAGAAGAAGATATTGTTCCAAATAAGCATATGGCTGATTCAATCATATGGGTGATCGAAATCACGGTTTCAACCCCTTGTTGGACTTCCACATCGGCAAACTGCGGCTGTGAAACCACAAATCAGACCTTAGCAGTGTCATAAGTTGGCCGCAGTTTTGGAGGATTACCTCAGGCGCCTAGGCGACGTCGCATGTGCTTAGGACGGCTTTGAGGGAGGCCCAGCAGTGGCTGGCGGCAGTTTGGAGTGGTCGAAGGGGGGCCTGGCGGGTAGGGATGCAAAGTTGCAAACGGACGGATACATATACATATATATATGTATTACCGCATCCTTATCCGTTTTTGAATACGAATACGGACGCGGATACGGATAGTGACGGATATTAAAACTATCTTATCATATCCTTAAAATGGATACGGTTGTAAAACGGATACCGATCACATACGAATAATGTTAGAAATACTCTATAGGATCGACTTAAATATATACGAATATGATGGAGCACATGATATAAATTTACTAAATGTATTTGTATCATAAAAATTATACACATTGTATAGAATTATGTTATATATGGTAAAAAATAAATCTTTGACTATATTTATATATGAAAACGTATACGGCTATGGCTACGGATGTTTGCGGATATCAAAATGATATCCGTATTCGTATTTATTTTAAAACATATACGGATACATATGTTAAAATATGTATAAAACGGATACGGTGACAGATCGTATACAAATGTATCCGTAATCGTTTGCATCCCTACCGGCGGCACTAAAGATGGGCCATAGGCACCTCACGTCGTTGGAGAAGGGCTGCGGTAGCGCTAGCGATGGCCTGGAGGGTGTCGCAGGCATGGAAGGACATATATCGATATCGATATCGGTACCATGTTGATACGATATATCGTCGATATATCGACGCCATATCGCCGAAATCGAACCGAGATTGTGAATAAAATGGCCTTGGAAGGCCAAATATCGACCATATCTGCGATATATCGGTGACCTGTCGATACCGATATACCACCGATATATCACCGATATATCACGATACTGCCTTCCATGGTCGCAACAGGGTTGCAAAAGCTTGGCAATGCTGGAGGAGGGCACGCAACGACCTGGGGGGTGCTAGAGAAAGGTCGCAGGGGGCTTGGCAGCATCAGAGGATGGTGTGCAACGGCCTGGATTTAGGGTTGGAGTCCTGCGTAAGGCCCTAGACGCAGTATAAGTGTCTGCTTAAAGGTTGGGTCCGGCTGCGTAGAGACGAGGGGCTGGTGGCGGTGGTAGGATCTAGGTCATAACACCGGTCTAGGACCAAGTCTCTGATACCACGTGGAGATTGACGAGAGAATGCAATGAAATTTTTATTCAAGAGGTTTTGGAGTCCTTATATAGGATAAAACCCTATAGTACTTATAAACGAGAAATTATATAAATAGTCCGGAGGAGTTAAAACAAATAAGAAGATACATAAAACCGTCTCTAACATCCTCAAAAAAAGATACCCTGGGCTTGAGCATATCAACCTCCACATACAATATCCACAAATGTAAACCTGGTAACTTTTTTCCCGAACTCATGGACTTCCCAACCGCTCTTGCAAAAGAATGAATGATAACCAAACTATGCGGATGATCATTCAAATATGAAAGACCAATCCAAGTGGCCATTTGAGTTGTCTTCAATGCACTTGCTTAAGAATTTGGAATTACCCAAGGAGCAATCTTTGACATAATCTTTCTCATCCACATATTTTATCCACATATCTTATGTTGATATAGTGTGAATCGAGAATGCCTAGATAAAATCCGCAATTGAATTATGTTTCGGTCTCCTTAAGAAGCTCCTGAAATCCTAAAAATTGGTCCATGAAGTTTGAAACGGGCAACTGAGCTCAACAGAGAAGGTCCTTGAAAGACATTGATTACCTCCTCCGTTTTTTGTTCTCTAACCGAGGATCGAATTCCCAACAGACAGAGCTCTTCTCTCCGTTTTAGCCTTCATTTTCAGATCCCATTTCCATCGATGATTTTTAGAAAATAAAGAATGCGGAAGCGTATCAGAAATAAAGAAAAAGAAATACAGAACGCGCGATTTTAACATGGAACCCTACTCCCTAAGGAGCGGGATGAAACCACGGGAGAACGCCTCAAAGGGCTGATGTATGCATTGCACTTTATCATCTGCTATAGGAGGTCTGGGGCTTATTATATAGCCTCCACAGAGCCTCCAAGTCCCACCACTAGTAGACGTGGGACTAAAATCTGGGATGTGGTAAATGGATCTTGGAAGGATCTATTTACCCATCTCCAACATAAGTGACACATACTCAACATACTCCAACATTCCCCCTCAAGCTGGAGCATACAATCCTTAGCTTGGACAAATAAAATGAAATCTCAACTCACATTACATGACACTACGGACAATATCAAGTCAATGCACACAACTGTCGACTACTGTCGAGGACGTTGCTTCTCATGCCGTGCATGTGAGGAGGACGGACGAGCTGGAGTGAGTCAAACTGAATCTCCTCGTTGGAGGGCATGTGCTCTGTAATGCGTATGTCAGAGTCACTGCAACTGAAAATGAGTCTCCACCTTAAGAACTCTGGCCCGCCACAACATGTGGACAACTGCTCCATCTCTGAAAGGGCAAAACTGAAAAAGTCGTGGAGACATTCCTCGTCGGAGTCCACGATCGTTGGAGAATGGAGTCTGATGAAGTCTCCTCGTCGGAGAACTGAGTCTCTCCTATACTGGCTCAGAGAATGGGATCTCTACTATGGAGTCCCTATGAAACCACATGAAAACCCTAGCCCACATGGCATAGGGAATGAGATATCTACTCTAGAGTCCCTATGGAACACATGAAAACTCTTACCAAAACAAAAGATGGAGACCACACAAAAGATGGCAAACACGTGCACATCAAACTGAAGACCGCATACATGTGCATTTATGAAACTGAAGACTCAGAACCAATTTGACTCGAGTTTGAATATCTGAACTGTGGAGTTTGGAAAATCTGGCTGGTCTGGAATCTGACACCTGAATCTGTAACAGACATGCTATTCTACACAATATTCCCCCTTTCTCCCATACTTGTCAGAAAGCAATGACATCGACAAAGTTGGGAGGAGACGATAATGGGGGTAACATGAAATCACTTAGTTGATCATCATTTTTTGGCTTTTCTTTTCAAAAATTTTATCATTTTTTAATAAGCCGATCATTCTCTCTCTCTTTTTCTAGCTTTTCTTTCTTATTTTTGCAAATTTTCCTGCATACGGTTTTTCTTTTGTACGCGCCTCTTTTTTTCAATGAAACCTTTTTTTTTAAGAATAGGAGCCCACTGTTGAGCTGAAATAGACCCGAGTCTCCCTTTTTTTTTCTGTTCGTCCCACTTTGGGCTTGTATTTTTTTAACCTATTGGGCCTTTAAAGCCTTTCCAAAGAAGGCTTCTCTTCTTACAAATAGGGTTCCCATCGAGGGAACCCTCTCTCATGCACCTCAGCCCCTGTTGACGCCGCCTCTTGTTGGATCTAGGACTCACGATGGAGCCACTGGAGATGATCGCTGGAGCGGGCAGCCGCCTGGATCTGATCATGCGCGAGGAGGCACCACCTGGAGTCGCAAGGAGAGGTGGGTGGTGAGGGGAGATCCCAGGGGCGATGTAGCCAGATCGGGAGGATGCTTCGCCCGAGGCTCGAAGGAGGTCGTCGCCTGGAATCGCCAGAGAGGTGACGCCACTGCCTGAGACGAAGGGGATGCGGCTTGGAGTTCTCGCACGAAAGGTGGCTGCTGTCAGGATTCGCCGCCTTTTGGGTGGCGAAAGGGGGCTGTCACCAGGAGGGCCTCCGCCTGGAGGCGGTGATGGGAAGATGGAGGCTATGCGATGCCTGTCGCCATCTGCTTCTTGGAGGAGTTGCGTGCCACTTACGCACGATGGTACACGATAGTCTGGAAGGAGGAACCCAATTGCCTTTTGGAAGATCCGGAGGAGGCATGCTGTGGAGGTGCACCACCTGGTGTCTAGAGGAGAGGAGTCATCGCTCGATGACCGAACCTTTTTTTTCTTCAGATCTTCTTCCTGCTTCTTGATGTGGTTTTTTCGTCGAACGACGAAGGGGATCTTCGTGCAGCAGAAGCGTGGAATAAGGTTTCAATGAAACGCTAGGATTTTGAACTTTGAACATATCCCGCTGGATTGTGTGCCTCAAAAATATGGTTACAGGAAACCCTATCTTTTTTTGAACAAACTCCAGATCATGCACATATACGTAGAACAAAACTTGAATAAGTTGTTTGCAGGAGAACGTCACATAAATTAGGGTTTTTTGAAAAACTCTAGAATTTATTGAATTTTGGACGAATTATAATCTTCAAGAATAATAATTGAATCGAATCTCGACTCTCGAACAAAAACAACGAACATAAAATGCTCAAGAATTGAACCCGCTCTGATACCATGTTAGAAAATAAAGAATGCGGAAGCGTATCAGAAACAAAGATAAAGAAATATGGAACACGGGATCTTAACGTGGAACCCTACTCCCTAAGGAGCGGGATAAAAACACGGGAGAACGCCTCAAAGGTCTGATGTATGTGTAGAAGTTTATTTTATGTTCTTGTATCTTTTATCTATTTCCATTTCCTTTTGTCTACCGTATGTAATTTGCCATAGGTCTCTCCCTATATAAGAGAGCCTAGGGCTGAAGGAATAAAAATAACTCTTATTTTTCCCAACATGGTATCAGAGCGGCGGTCCTAGACCGGAGCTCTCGTACCGAACCCTAAACCTAATCCCTCCACCTTTAAGCTACCGCCGCCGCTCCCCTCGTGCCGTGCGTCGCTCCGTGCGCTGCTTGGTCCCTCCGTGCTCCTCCCCTACCTTGCTTGACCCCCTCCCGTCGTGCTCGCCCCCCTCTCGCCGTGTTCGGCCCCCTCCTGCCGAGCTAGGGCCCTTGCTGCTCAGCCCTCTCGCGACCTAAGGTACCGCTCCCGTGACCTAGGGCCCTTGCTGCAGCAGTACCTAGGGCCCGTCGCCCATAGGGCCCTTACGTTCCCTCTCTAAGGAGCCCTTCACCTGCCCTCCATGTTGATGGGTTCGGTTGTGTAAGTCTACACATGCAACCAAACCCTGTAATGTCAGTGTAGACCAAAGTTTTATCTTGTCTACAACCCTAGTTGTCTCCAGTCACCATGTCAGAAAGCAAGGTAGAGATCCCCATCACATGCGCCTTCGGAGGTCCTGCTCCAATTGTGAAGATGGATGGGTCCAACTACGAGTTATGGGCCATGCAGTTCATGAGCCTAATGAAATCGATGGGAAAGAAACATATTCTTACCGAGGACGAGCCAACGGAGAAGACATGGTTGTATGCCTCATGGGTACTGATGATGCATATGCTCAGGTCTGGTTGTCTGGTACTTTGATTCCAGACATTGCTAATGATGTCCTACACCAATCTACTGCCAAAGTCATGTGGGATATTCTTGCTGCCACGTATTCACAAGCCAAGAATGAGAAAAATCCTACAGCTCCAGCATGACATCTTCACGATAAAGCAAAATGGTCGACCCATGCATGCTCACTACACTGCATTACGGGGAATGTTTGAGAGGCTTCATAGTTTCATGCCTCTCACAGCTACTCCAGAGCAGTTGAAGACATATCGGAATGCCACGATGGTTGGAGTCTTTCTAGCCTCTCTTGACTCATAGTATGAGGTTGCTTCTTCTAAGATTCTGGCGGATGCTACCATTCCTCCCATGGAGGAGGCTTTTCGGAGATTGAGCCGAATCAAAATCTCAAGCCCTGCTACTGTGCCAAATTCCTCTGCTATGACGGCCTCTCGCGGAAGAGGCAACCCATCTCAGTTTCGTGGACGAGGATCATAAGGTAGGGGTGGCCGTGGATCACAATGTACTTACTATCATCGGACTGGTAATACAGAAGATACGTGCTACTCCAAGCATGGTTTCCCAGCATCTGCCCGTGGAGCAGAACATATTCAACATCATTGCACTACACCTGCATTAGATCCACAATATGACGAACTTGTGTCTCGACCCTGAGATATCATGCCTCTAGCCAGTACTCCTTCACCTGTTTCAGAGAGCAGCTTGGACGTTGCTGCTACTGCAGAAGCCAGTACCTCAGGTAGCGCTCATACTTCTACTTTCTACCAGGGTTCAGGTACCTCAGAATGGATTGTAGATTCAGGTGCCACACATCATTTGTGTGGAGATAGACACCAACTCATATCCTACATGCAAGTTTCCCCAGGAAGGACAATGGTCATAGCATATGGGACTCATTCTCCCATCACAGGACATGGACAGATTGCCTTAACACCTTTTATGCAGTTGCAGAATGTGCTTCATGCTCCTAATTTCCTAATGAATTTACTGTCAATTAGTCAGATTACTAAGGATTTACATTGTCGAGCGATATTTGACCCATCATCTCTTGTGTTTTAGGACATTCTCACGGGCAACGTTATTGGGCATGGCCGTGAGCAAGGCGGACTGTATCGACTGGTCAAAACACCCTTATGCTGGAGCATCATCTCATTCCACTGGACCTGTCTCTCCTTATCTATGGCATCTGCGCTTCGGTCATCTTCTGTTTTAGAATCTGCGTCAAGTCCTTCCTCAAATTTCACCCCGCTCGTCGTTCATATGTGAAGCTTGTTAGTCAGGGAAGCATCATCGGTCCGTCTTCCCTAGTCGAGTCGGAGCACTAGCTTTCCATTTGAGTTTTTTCATATTGATATTTGAGATCCAAGTCGTGTTCCCGATCATCAGGGACACATGTTCTATTTAGTTGTTGTGGACGACTTTAGTCGTTTGTCTTGGGTTTTCCTGTTAAAGAATAAATTTGAAGCGGGCAACACTATTATGATAATGCCCTGAATTCTGTACTCATACGCTATCTCAATTTCTTTCATTCCCATGGTATTCTTCATCAAACGTCTTGTGCTTACTCGTCCCAACAGAATGGTGTCGCGGAGAGAAAGCACTGCTACTTTCTTGATTTCACTCGTATGCTTCTTATCCAGAGTTGTGCTCCACACTCGTTCTGGGGCGATGCGGTCCTCACTGCATGTTACCTCATTAACCGCATGCCCTCATCAGTGTTGGGGGAGAAGATACCTTTTTTCCCTTGTCTTTCCTGACAAGGAGTTGTTCTCCCTTACTCCTCGTGTCTTTGGGTCCGTTGCATTCGTTCACCAATTGTCTCTAGTGATTGACAAGCTCTCTCCTAGGGTTGTCAAATGCATTTTTGTCGGATTTTCCAGGACTCAAAAGGGGTATCGTTGCTATGAACCATTACGTCGGAGGTATTATGTCAGTGCAGATGTCACGTTTTTTGAGTCAGTCATGTTTTTCTCTCCTACATGCGACAGGTTGGTACCATCAAACACAACTGATGAGGTTTATATTCCTCCTCCACCCATGTATGCACCACCATAAGCTCCAATATCTCCACTACCATCTCTACCACAACCACTTTTATCTCCTCCACCGCCACCTCCACCTTCCATTTCTTTGGTTCCTCCTCTACCACACCACTACAGTCGACGACCATCCCCTGCTCATGATCATGGTCAATCATCAAGCATGCCTCAGGTTTGTTCTGATAACATTAATTCTAATGATGTGACTGATGGTATTCTCAACAGGAGCAGGTAGGGGATGACACGGATGGTGGTACAATAGATGCAGAACTTGATTTGCCTATTGCTCTAAGAAAGCAGAAGCGGTCATGTGCTTCATATCTGATTGCTTCTCATGTTATCTTTGAGCGTCTGACAGGAGACTTCAGGAGGTTTGCAGTTGCTTTGTCCGCTGTGAACATTCAACGGATTCACCAGGAGGCATTAGTCGATAGTAGATGGCGTCTGACTATGGAGGAAGAGATGGCCGCCCTTCAGTCGAGAGGTACTTGGAGCCTTGTTCTAGCTCCTACTGGGCATCTATTGTAAGTTGCAAGTGGGTTTTTACGGTGAAGTACAATGCAGATGGCAATATTGATAGGTACAAGGCTCGACTGGTTGCTCGGAGCTTTACTCAGACGTACGAGGTAGATTATCTTGACACCTTTTCTCCGGTTGCTCGTTATTCTACCTTACGGATTCTTTTATCTGTTGCTGTGATTCGAGATTGGCCCCTGTTTCAATTGAATGTCAAGAATGCATTTTTATATGGTGATCTTCAGGAAGAAGTTTACACGCAGCAACCATCTGAGTTTACTGCTGAGGGGGAGTGTTTACAGGTGTGCAGACTTCATAAGGTAATCTATGGCCTAGAGCAGAGCCCGAGAGCTTGGTTCCAGAAGTTCGCAGATTTGTTTGAGAAGAAATGATTCAAAAGGTCGAATGCAGATAATTCTCTCTTTGTACAGAGGACTTTCAGATGTACGACTGTCATTATGGTGTATGTTGACGATATACTTATTACAGGAGATGATATGCAGGTAATAAAAAGAGCAAAAGAATTCTTGGGTCGTGAATTCGTTACCAAGGATCTAGGAGCACTTAGATATTTTCTGGGATTGGAGTTTGCTAGAAATGAACAAGGACTTGTGACGCCTCAGAGAAAATATGTCACTGACTTGCTAAGTGACATAGGTATGCTTGGATGTCGACCTGCTTCTACACCCATGGATCAAAGCATGAAGATACATGATGATGATACTGACGAGGTTGACAGGAGGAGATACAGGGAACTGCTAGGGAGGTTTCTATATGTTACTATCATGGCCTCAAATTTCAGCGAAATTCGGTCGAATTTCTGTCGAATATCGACATCCAGTAGAAATCGAAATTCGATCGAAATGACCGAAATGACCGAAGTATGGGGGTCCCAGTACAAAAAATGACCGAAATGACCGAAATTTCGGTCGAAATTCCACCGAAATTCCATCGAAATTCTGTTTTGTTCGATACCGAAACGGTGACCGAAACCGACATTTAGGGCCTTGGTTACTATTACCAGACCATATATCTTATTTGCAGTAAATAAAATGAGCCAGTTCATGGAACTACCTCGTTAGGTACACATGGATGCTATACATATGATACTGAGGTATCTTAAGTCATCTCCAGGTGCAGGGACTGCTGTTTAGAAAGGAGGGTACCATTGCTATATCATCATGTGCAGATGCAGACTATGCAAGATGCCCACTGGACAGTAAGTCTACATCAGGTTTCGCTATATTTGTTGGGGAGTTACTTGTCTCATGGAAGAGTAAGAAGCAAACTGTGGTTGCGAGATCTAGTGCTGAATCAGAGTATAGAGCTATGGCACAAGCATGTATAGAAGTGATGTGAGTTCGTGCAGTCCTGGCGGACCTACATATAGATGTTCCTCTTCCCATGTCGCTAAAATGCGACAATCAGGCTGCATTATTCATTGCCAACAACCCTGCATTTCACGAGAGGACAAATCACATCGAGGTTGATTGCCATTATATTCGTGATATGATCCAGAAAGGCTTCATTTCTACAACCCATGTCAGCTCAGGAGACCAAGCAAGAGACATTCTTACCAAAGCTTTGCTTTGGGGCCCCTTCCAGAAGTGTTTATCCAAGATGAGCATGATAGATATCTATGCTCCATCTTGAGGGGGAGTGTAGAAGTTTATTTTATGTTATTGTATATTTTATCTATTTCCCTTTCCTTTTGTCTACCGTATGTAATTTGCCCATAGATCTCTCCCTATATAAGAGAGCCTAGGGCTCAAGGAATGAAAATAACTCTTATTTTTTCCCAACAGTATACATTGCATTTTCTCATCTGATACAAGAGGTCTGGGGCTTCTTATATAGCCTCCACAGAGCCTCCAAGTCCCACCACTAGTAGATGTGAGACTAAACTTCTGGATGTGGTAAATGGATCTTAGAAGGATCCATTTACCCATCTCCCTCATAAGTGACACATACTCAACATACTCCAACAAAGATTAATAGCATCAAATCACCACGAGTAATATGCTTCCACCCCCACCGACCACATGCCAAACACATCCTGCAGAAAGGGGCACAAGCCCAAGAAGTAATGGGCTACAAGCTCATACACCATGTTGCTCTGGCAACAACCAGGAAACCAACCTTACTCCTAGATAAGATACTTGATGGTAACATCATCCAGATGTTACAGCACTATCCTCACCTGCGGATCAACAGAAATCCCAGAATCACCAACAGCTACTCACTGTAAGCAAGAGACTCAGGACACTGCAAGCACGCCACAGCAGATCCTCACAGGCTTCTCGAACAAGGAAGCGCCCTGCCCCTGATCTGGTGCACCTTCTGAGCATTGCTTTTGTCAAAGATCCCCCATAAATATCACTTCTACCGGCCAGATTCACACTCCAGAAGTGATCAAGAAGCCAAGATGAATCCAAGAACTAGATACACTACAATCTGGAAAAACACAAAAAATGAAGATTTCTCAATCCTTGATGTCAGTCGACCAAAACCTTGGTTTGAAGATCTCGGCACACTCTTTCAAGATCAACCAACTGATAGAAAAATAACCTCAGGAGCTGGCAGTGATTTGAGAAGGAAATAAGCGATTGAGAATCTCCTCCTCAATCGCCGGAACAGGGCGGCAGCCGTGCGGGTAGTTTGATATAGGAGATTCTATACGAAACAAGTATATCTTTTGTTCCTTTTTATAATTCTCGCTAACTCCATGTTTGGCATCTTAGAATTATGTTACCTGTAGGTTGCACTCTTCTATTATTGCTGTCTGACATTGCTTCAGATTTCTCTTGCAGATGAACTATGAAGATTTTTGTCATATTGCATCAGTTTGTACAGAGCAAATAGGGCCAAAATGTCGGAGATTTTTTAGTCCTTCAAATTTCATGAAATTTGAAAAGGATGAATCTGGGAGGATAGCTATCCTACCATTTTATTTATATGTCATGCGAACGGTGAGTTTTACTTTGATTTAAGTTGGTTTTTTGTGTGACAAGTGCCTTTGTCTACCAACTTAACTTTTTTAGTACCGCTTATGCACAAATCATACGTAGGTCATTGTTGAAGGGTCAGTTTATTTTGCCACTTAAGTTCGTATATCAATATTTTTTGCAACTTGTCATGTTTTGGTATCACATCAACATTGAGTTCACCAAAAGAATGGGCAATCTTAGTCATCTAGTAGTTGTGACGAAAACATGATTTTGGAAAAACTAGTCTTTAAATGGCAGTATGAGCTAGCGAAGTTTTGTAGAGTGCTCTAGTTGTCCTTTTCATTAAGGATGGGATTTTATGGATGTACTGCTTTATTAAGTTTTGCTTTATAATATGTGATACCTCTTGCGTCTATATATTATTTATTTGACTAAATTGTGCAAAACAATGGAATTCCCCAAATTGTGCTTCCGTGCAATAAACATGGTGAATAAGCCGGGATTTTGGCATGGGATGTTGATTGCATTTAACATCTAGCCATGCTTGATTCTGGACCTTGTTGACCACGGTAATCCAGGTATTTAGTTTTCGATTTGCCAATTTGAGGCTCAGCCTTGGGAAAGATTAAAAAAAATCTTTATCTTGATTTCCGACCCGGCTGAATGAGATTGATATTAAACACTCTTTTTTCACCTTTCATTATGTTCTGTTTTTTTACTTGGTTTTTCTTAGAAGTCGCACCAAGTTACAGTGCATTACTTAGTTTTTTCTCAGAAGTTGCATCTAGTTATCGTGCATTACCCTTTTTTAAAAGCAAAAGTCAATGCCTGCATATATTTTTTTTGAAAAGTTCTATATAGAAGATTCTTACTACAGGTTGGTGACTTTCAATTTAGTTTTGTTTAGGTTTCACTTACTCAAGCGAGAATTGATATGAGCGAGTTGGACGAGGATTCTGATGGCTTTCTCCAACCTCATGTATGCAATTTATGCCTAATTGCTTAATGGAGTTGTTTTGTCCTTTTGTACTTCATATACCATCAATTTATTTAGATACTTGTGTAGCCGATCCCCTCTAACGGCTCCAGAGCTTCGTTGTTAATAGCAAGAACATATCGTAATATACATAAAAAGAAGAAAATATTATAATGGAGCTTGGTCATCTTCACGATACTTGGTTTCTGGCTCAAATCTGTAAACTTAGAAGTCTGTTATTTATAAGTTATTTGCTAAAGCAAGAAGGGTTATCTAGGTCTTTAAAAATACCGTTGAAAATAATAGTAAAAAATTGCAGCATCATGATACGAATGATACCATTTTTTGACATGGTTTTGACGGTTATGACTGTCTTGCTCCACAGGAGGAAGGGTCCACTAGGGTCATATCTTTTGTTATTCTTCTCACAAACTAGCAGGACAGTACAGATGTGTATGTTACAACCTTCACCAGCAATTTCCGTGCAAAATTCACAAAACTTTCAGGTTCCATAATTTTTCCATAAATTTACGACTTTCTCTCTTAGGCACCAAGGTAAGAAATATCGATATCGATATTGTATCGGTCCGCTCGGAAAATGATTTATCGTCAATATATCGACGATATCGCTAAAAATGTCAGAAATGGCTCAAAAAAGGCATTTTTGCTATTTTTTCAGAAATTAAGATCATCCAAAATATTAAAACAACAAATAACCTACAAATACACACTTATATGACACATATCGATCATTTATACCCCATATATCGCACATATTAGTCATATCGAACATACTGATGTTAATATAAATTCCCGACTTATAGATATTGGAAATGAATTTCATTCAACTTCTTATAACAATAAATAACATGCAAATATACACGTAGATAACATAGATCATCTATGATCCTTATCTCGTACATATAGGTCATATTGGGTACATAGTGAATGACATTAAGATGAGTCATTTGATTTAAAAGAATGTACATAATGGTAAATGAGACAATATTTATTTGGTATAAAGATTTGTCTGTTCACAAAAATAAATGAAAAAAATGTAAATTATTTCAATATTGTAAAAGAGATTACCTAAAACAAAGAGTTCCACAGAGGATCTGAATCAGTCGTCCTGTCATGTTGTCTCTCCTAGTGGATCGTGTACTCAATGAACTCATTGTACTTTTCCCATATCATGTACGGGTACATGACCTTGTAATCCACGACATACTGCATGTATTGATGGTCATCGATCCCTATGAGTATCCTGAGACGAGGATAAGCAATACTAGATTTGATATCACGTGGTGTACGACGAGACTGCGAAATACCGTCTTGAGATCCTCGAGATGACGACGGAGTAGGAGAAGATCTCTGTGGACGAGGAGGAGGCACATACGTGTACTTGGGAAAGAAACCAAAACTGTCACCACCAAAGAAGCTGCCGTGGCTCTTTTCAGATTGGCCACCTTGGTAATTCTCACTACTATATCCTCCATACCTACTGTAACCATATCCATATGATGGAGGTGTATACGCCTTAGGAGGAGGAGGTCCAGGAGGACGAGCATGAAAATATTCAGGGAAGATGCCAAATGGTCTATGTAGAGATATTTTTATGTCTTATGTACTGTTTCTCTATTTATCTTTTCTTATGTCTGCCCTATGTAATTTACCCAAAGGTCTTTCCCCTATATAAGAGAGTCTACGATTAACAGGAATAAACAACCTGGACATTTTCCCTTACATGGTATTAGAGCGGCGGTCCTAGACCGGAGCTCTAGTACTCGTAAAAAACCCTAGCCCCTCACCTTCAAGCTACGACAGCATCAACGACGCAACCCCTCCCCTCTTCCTCGACGGTGGCGACACAACCCTCCGTCTCCCTCTCTCTTTCTCGGCAGCGGTGGCGGCACAACCCATTGCCCTTCCCCTTCGGTGGCGGCACGTAGGTCGACCATTACCACGTCGGCGGTGCGCAGGCTGACAACCCTCCGACAGCTGCGGGTAGTACGGATCCCCTCGTGGCTCTTCTCTACCTCGTTCTCGCGTAGAGGCCCGATCATGGTGATGGGTTTGATTGCATGAGTTTACACGTGCGATCAAATCCCTATATGCCTGCGTAAACAAACTTTTATTGGTCTAAGAAGCCCTAGTTTTCTTCATCCGGCATTATGTCAGAGAGCAAGGTCGATGTTCCTGCCACTAGCGCTTTCAGAGTTCCAACGCCGATTATCACGATAGACGGGACAAACTACGAGCTCTGGGCCATGCAGCATGAGCCTTATCCACGGGTAAGAAACACATTCTTACCAAGATGGAGCCGACTGAGAAAACATGAGTCAATACCTCAGGGAAGGCAGATGATGCATATGCTAAGGTCTCGTTGTCTGCTACTTTGGCGATTGAGATTGCCAACAATGTGCTACATCCATGGTATTAAAAAACATGCCTCGAGGCGTACGCCTCGAGGTGAGCAACCCTTTTTAGCCTCGAGGCATGCGCTTCGGCCCTATCCAGTGAGGCGTGCGTGTCAGGTGGCTGAGGCGTAGCCTCGAGGTGTTTTCCGAGGCGTTTTTGCTTTTTTGAAGTTTTTTTTATGATTTTAGTGGTTTATATGATGGTTTGAGAAGCTTATAAATATATACTTGTTTAGGATAATGATTATACAAGTTAAATGCCTAAATCTAATGTTTCTTTCGTGCCCATAACTTCACATTTACTATTAATTATGTCTAACTACTTTAGCAAACTGCTTCATATTTACTATTAATTATATCTAACTATTAATTATGTCTAAATCTGACGTTTCTTTTGTACCCAAGTGAGACCCCCGTCTTGTTGGGGTATGGTACGACAGGAGCGATGCATACACAATTCTTCAACAATGGTCAGATGGTTAGGATTCAAGGCATATCAACAATTTGACATATATTTAATCGTACTTTTATTACAATAATATTTCAAAGATTTGTTCCAACTAGATAGGATTCACGATTTCTCTCGCGATCATATATTATATATTAGATACATAACATAAATTTCTTCGACGTATATTTAATTGTACTTTTAATTACAATAATATTTCAACCAGTGTTGTCAAAAGCCCTCCGGGCGCTCGCCTAGGCTCCCAGGCGAGGCGAGGCGAGGCCCTAGCGCCTTGCCTCCTTCCAGGCGAGGCGTTTTGCCTCAGGCGCCGCTCAGGCGAGCGCCTGGCTTGAGGTTCTAGGCGCGCCTTAAGCGCCTAAGGCAAAAGTAAGGCTTTTTGCCGACTTTGTGTGATTTTTATCCATGTTTAGGTTTTTATATTAGATATATATTAGTTCTAAGTATCATTAACACACATAATTATACATATGCTCACACATGTATATGTAATTTACACACTTCTATTTCATATACGTATACATGTACATTCATGTTTTAGTTCTAAATATTACATATACTTTTTGACTAAAAAGTATATATTCTTCTCTATATATATTAGCTTGAAGTATTATAAATGCATATATATACATATAAATAGATAAAATACACATGTATACATAGGCATGTACGCATATTTATACATAAACACATACACATGTATGCAAATATATACGCATACAGATGCACATACATACAAATACACACATACACACAAATATTTAATACATATACATACATATGCAAGTACATGCATACATTATACATACACATATTAATAAATAGTGGATTAATCGTAAAATATAATTTGGTGATAGCATTTACATACATAGACATAGACATGTACATGCACACATTTATATACACACTTATAAACACACCCACAAAAAAGTTTTTTTTTGACGCTCCCACCCACAAAAAAGTTGGATTGGTTTTAAATTGAAATATAAGCTATACATACATATTACAACTATACATACACACACACAAGTACACATACACATTTATATACGTGCATGTAAACACACCCACAATTATATTGGATTGGTCTTAGATTGAAATATAAGTTATATATACATATATTTACAATTACACATACATACACATGTGTGTATGTGCATATATTACATAGACTTGTGCATAATTTATTTATTTTTATATATGGCTCCTTGGTTTTCTCAGGCGAGCGCCTAGGGAGCGCCTTGCACCTCGGGCGTTTTGCACCCCCTAGCGCCTTGGAGCGCCTCTCGCTTTTAACAACACTGATTTCAACTAGATATGTATTTAGTTCTTTCACAACATTTATTGACGACGAATTCCTTTTTTGATTGGATGAAAATGTATAGAAAGGGATATGATGTTATTCTATCTTATATTTTGGGGTTTTTATCTCTATTATTTCATCATATCTTATAGTGTTAAGTATTATATGTTGGGCAGAGAACATATAAATATATATAATTATAGTTTTATGCATAGTTTTCTCTATAAACTGAGGCTTACGCCTCGAGGCTACGCCTCGATTCCGAGGAAAATGCCTCGTTCCGCCTTTAGTTTTTTCAAACCTTGGCTACATCAACCCATTGCCAAGGCGATGTGGGATATCCTCACCGCAAATTACTCCCATGCGAGGAATGAGACCAAGATACTGCAGTTACAACATGATATTTTCACCATCTGGCAAAATGAACAGCTATTACATCCTTTGTACACGTCCCTGCGTGGGATGTTTGAGAAGCTGCACATTTCTTGCTCCTCCAATCTACTCCTAAGTAGTAAAACACATACCATAATGCTACTATGGTTGGTGTCTTCCTTGTGGCACTAGACCCCGAATATGATGCGGCTCGATCACAGATCCTAGCGGATGCTACCGTTCCTCCTATAGAGGAGGCTTTCAGACGACTCAGTAGGATTACTGTCCTATCCTCTACTTCGAGTCAGACTTCTTCTGCGATGGCAACCTACCGTGATAGGGGGGCTCTTCTCAGCTCTGTGGACGTGGGCCTTGTGGTAGAGGAGGTCGTGTTTGCTAGCCATGCACTTATTGTCATCATCCTGGCCATTCAGAAGATACATGCTATTCTAAGCATGGTTTTCTTGCATCCGCTCATGTAGCGGAGTAAGCGGATTTTCGTGTTGCTGCTTCTTCATATCAAAGGTATGATGACCTCATTTCTAGACTGAGGGACATTATGCCTTCAGGTAGTTCCCTTGACTCCTCGCCTACTCCAGGAGGCACTCAGATGTTGCAGCCTCTGCCTCTTCTAGCACCTCAGGTAGCACCTATGCTCTTACTATTTGTTATGGTCTAATATTAAAGAATGGATTATGGACTCTGGAGCAACACATCAAATATGTAGCGATAGAGACCATCTTGCAGCTTACAAATATGTACCTCCAGGGAGAACTGTTGTCATAGCATATGGGACCCATTCCCCGGTTACGTGATAATGGGAGATCGATCTGACACCATCAATGCATTTGCAGAATGTTTCACATGCCCTTGACGTTTCTCTGAATTTATTACCTATCAGTTAGATTACAAAGGATTTACATTGTCGGGGTATTTTTCATCCATTATCTCTTGTTTTTCAGGACATACTTACGGGTAGGGTGATTGGCTGTTGCCGTGAGCTGGGAAGCCTCTATCGACTGGTCCGAACCCTCTATGCTAGCCTATCTTCTCAGTCTTCTGGATCAGTCTCTCCTTTCACATGACACAAACGCTTTGGTCATCTCCCTCTACAGAAGATGTGTCATATCCTGCCTCAGATCTCTCCTTTCTCTTCCTTCCAGTGCGAGGCTTGTCAGTTGGGAAAGTATCATAGATCTGCTTTTACCAGTCATCAAATTTGGAGCAGTCGCTCCCTTTTTGAGTTATTTCATATTGATATTTGGGGTCCAAGTCGTGTTCCTGATCACCAGGGGCATATTTTTTTATCTTGTTGCTGTTGATGATTTCTCTCGTTTGTCATGGGTATTTTTGTGAAGAATAAATCTGAAGCAGGAGATGTTATCAAAACTTTTATTAATGAACTACATAATATTTTCTCTTTGTCTGTGAAGTTTGTGAGAATGGATAATCCTTTGGAATTCTGTACGCATTCTCTCTCAAAATATTTTTTATCCCGTGGTATTATTCGTCAAAAGTCGTATGCATATACTTCTCAACAAAATGGTGTTGCAGAGAGAAAACATAGCCACCTTCTCGATGTTACTTATACTCTTCTCATTCAGAGTCAGTGCCCCACATTCGTTCTGGGGTGATGCAGTTCTTACGGCATGTTATCTTGTGAATCGCATGCCCTCCTCTGTTCTAAGAGAGAAAATTCCTTGTTCGTTGGCATTTCCAGAGAAGGAATTGTTCTCTCTTGCTTCTCGTGTATTGGGTTCGGTCGCGTTTGTCCACTAGTTGTCTCCAGGTCTAGATAAGCTCTCTCCTCGAGCCGTCAAATGTGTGTTTGTTGGGTACTCCAAGACACAAAAGGGATATTGTTGCTATGATCCCTTGAGCAAGAAATATTATGTGAGTGTTGATGTTACATTTTTTGAGTCGGTTATGTACTTTTCTCCTACAAGTGATAGGCTGACCTCATTAGTTACGGATGATGAGGTTTACATGCCACCTCCTCCTATGAGTACACAACCAGTCCAGTCTGTGTCGGTGGTTCCAACCCAGCCACCACTGCCTCCTCCACCTACATCACTTTCTCCTATACCACCACAGGTGCCTGTTGTTCCACCCTTCCCACATTTCTATACTCGCCGACCGTCGTCTGCTCATGGTCAACTCCCGTCATCCACCATGCCTCATGTATGTATTGACTACAAGGTTTCTAATGATGGTTGTAAAGATATGTCTGAGCAGGATCCTTTGCAGGAGGTTGGTCCTCATTTCGAGGAGTTGTCTGTTGACCTGGATGTTCCAATTGCCATTAGAAAGTAGAAGCGTACTTGTTTTTCATATCCACATGCTCATTATATTTCCTTTGATTGCCTACTAGGAGATTTCAATATATTTGTTGCTGCATTATCTGCTGTGGCTATACCACGGACTTATCAGGAAGCATTAAAAGATAGTCAACGACGCCTAGCTATGGAAGAGGAGATGACTACCCTACAATCACGTAGTACGTGGAGCTTGGTCCATGCTCCCACTGTGGCTTCTATTGTCAGTTGCAAGTGAGTGTTTACGGTAAAACACAATGCAAATGGAAGCATTGATCGTTACAAGGCTAGATTAGTTGCACGAGGATTTTACTCAGACATATGGCATGGATTATATGGACATTTTTTCACCTGTCGCTCACCATTCTACTCTACGGGTTCTTCTCTCTATTGCAGTGGTACGTGATTGGCCTTTATTTCAGCTTGATGTTAAGGATGCATTCTTGTATGGCGGTCTCCAGGAAGAAGTCTACATGCAGCAGCCTCCAGTGTTTGCCGCTGAGGGGAGTGTTAACAGGTTTGTAGACTTCACAAGTCAATATTTGGCCTGAAGCAGAGCCCGAGGGCATGGTTCAAAAGCTATCAGATTTATTTGAGAAGCAGGGATTTAGAAGGTCAAATGCAGACCATTCTCTATTTGAGAGAACATCTACATGTATTGTTATTGACTCATTATTATGGTCTATGTTGATGACATACTTATTACATGAGATGATGTACATGGGATAAGCAGAGCAAAGGGAGTTTTTAAGACGTCAATTTGTCACCAAGGATCTTGGCACTCTAAGGTATTTCTTGGGATCAGAGTTTGCCAGGAATCAACAATGTCTTGTGATGACCCAGAGGAAGTACATCACATATATGCTTGTTGAGACAAGAATGATAGGGTGTAGACCTGCTACTACTCCAATGGATCCAGGTATGAGACTATATGAGGATGATACATATGAAGTAGACAAGAGTAGATATAGAGAATTGATGGTAAAACTTCTTTATGTCACTGTTACTAGGCCTGATATCTCCTTTGCAGTGAGTCGGGTGAGTCAGTTCATGGAGCAACCCTAGCAGGTACATATGGATGCTATATATATGATACTGAGATACCTAAAATCATCTCCAGGCGCATGATTGGTATTCAAAAAGGGCATATCTTACCATTTCAGCCTGCGCAGATGCAAACTATGCAGGGTGTCCCAAGGACAGAAAGTCCACTTCGGGTTTTGCTGTATTTGTTGGTGGTTCTCTTGTATCGTGGAAGAGTAAGAAGCAAGCTGTGGTTGCCAGGTCAAGTGCTGAATCTGAATATAGGGCTATGGCTCAAGCAGTCACATAGATGATGTGGGTTAGAGCAGTACTTGCAGATTTACATATAGATATTCCTTTTCCTATGCAGTTACATTGTGATAAGCATGGCCTCAAATTTTAGCAAAATTCGCTCGAATTTCTGTCGAATATCGATATCTTGTCGAAATTGAAATTCAACCGGAAATGGCCGAAATGATCGAAATTTCGATCGAATTTTGATCGAAAGTCCATCGAAATTCCGTTTCGGTCAGTCACCGAAATGGTGACCGAAATCGAAATTTAGGGCCTTGGTGATAAGCAGGATACACAATTCATTGCCAACAACCCTGCATTTCATGAGAAAACCAAACATATTGAGGTGGATTATCACTATACACGGGGCATTATCCAGAGGTTTTATCTCCACCACTCATGTTAGTTTAAGAGATCAAACATCAGATATCTTTACCAAGGCTTTGCTCAGAGGATCTTTTCAGAGGTGTTCATCCAAGCTAAGCATGATCAACATCTATGCTCTATCTTGAGGGGGGTGTAGAGATATTTTTATGTCGTATGTACTATTTTTCTATTTATATTTTCTTATGTCTGTCCTATGTAATTTACCCAAAGGTCTCTCCCCTTTATAAGAGAGCCCAGGGTTCGCAGGAATAAACAACTCATTCATTTTTCCTAACAATCTCTCATCTTGTGATGATCCATATCTGCCTATGAGACTTGGTGTTTCTCCACCATACGGGTTGTCAATGTCCATGCAGCTCAACAACCTGCATATGATATCAAATCGTCCATGTAGTTGCCCGTCGGATGATGACCACGTCCATATGCATCATAATCCATAGGTCTTGGACTCGAAATTGGGATAAACTGTCCATGTATGTTTCCATGCCGCTCTATGATTCCGCGCCCTGCCTCGAATTTTGTATCATCATGTGGTCCCCGATCACCCCCTGCTAACTCTGACCCCCCCTAAATATGTCTCTCCATCACTAGATCCACCATGACTGCCAACATCATCATCATCATCATCATCACTTCCACTATCATTCTTTGATGTGGATTTCAAACCAGTGGAGAGAATGTTGTCAATGATTCCATCAAGCTCCAATCCTCTAGGAGGGTCCATGATTCGCCCGAATCTGACCATGTAGTCACCAATATATGCTCCTGTTTGTTGGCTTATATTCTGATTCGGCTTGCCTCCGGTTGATCAAATACTGGAGCACCATTGAAATCCAACCACCTCTACAGAATATCTTCATTTGCATCGTCATCATGCATTTTGAAAATGTATGTAAGATCAACGGGTTCTGTGTACTCCTCTTTGTCCTGCTCCTCCCTTGCATGTTTCATCTTCCGCCTCAAGATGTAGTGCACGAAGACAAGATCATGGAGCCTCTGTTCTCCCAACTTGTTCCGTCTCTTCGAACGGATCAAGTTGAATGTTCTCTATCTATCCAGTTGCCAGACATTCTACTCTGCATATTCTCCTTTCTGTTGCTTTGACACGAGATTGGCCCCTTTACCAGCTAGATGTGAAGAATGCCTTCCTCTGCGGTGATCTACGTGAGGAGGTCTACATGCAGCAACCATCTGGGTTTGCTGCTGAGGGAGAGTGTTAAAAGGTGTGCAGGCTTCCTAAGGCTATCTATGGCCTTAAGCAGAGTCCAAGAGCATGGTTCATAAGCTCTCGGACTTGATAGAGCAACATGGATTTGTGCGATCGACGGCTGATCACTCCTTATTTGTGTAGAGGATCCAGAGAAGTACTATTGTCATTCTTGATTATGTTGATGACATTATTGTTACATGAGATGACGAGCAGGGCATTCAGGGTGCCAATGACTTCCTAGGCCAGCAGTTTGTGACCAAGGACCTTGGACATTTACGTTACTTCCTTGGACTGGAGTTTGCCAGGAACCAACAAGGTCTTGTGATGACCCATAGGAAGTACGTTATAGACCTCCTTATAGTGACATGCATGGCAGACTGCAGACCTGCCACTACTCCTATTGACCCGATTATGAAGCTCTATGATGATGATACTGAAGAGATCGACAAGAGGAGGTACATGGAGCTTGTTGGTAAGCTACTATATGTGACTATTACCATGCCCGACATATCCTTTGTTGTGAACAAAGTGAGTCTGTTAATGGAGCAACCCAAACATGCACATATGGATGCAATACGTATGATTCTGAGATATCTGATGACTTCACTTGGTACATGACTTCTTTTCAGTAGAGGCACATCTCTTTCAGTTACCGCATGTGCAGATGCATATTATGCTGGGTGTGGGGTGGTGAGGTTTGGGAAGAAGTTAGCGCGTCTGAGGAGCGCTCTGGCTATGTTCAAAAAAAGGTCGCGGGAGGCTAGGGCGTCAGCAAGATAGGATGCGGAGGACATCGTTGCGGCAATGGATGCTTTGGAGGGGGTAAGGGACCTCTGCATTGAGGAGGTGGACTCAGGGCTGCGGCATTGGCCGCGGTGGAAAGGGAAGAAAGAATGAGGGTGGCGGAGTGGCGTCAAAGAGCTAAGGTCAAATGGATCAGGGAAGGGGACGCTAACTCGTCCTACTTTCACAGGGTGGCTTCTAATAGGAGGCGGTCAAATTTGATTCACTCCATCTCCTTCGGGGGTAGGGAGGTCGTGGGCGAGGAGGCTTTGGGGGACGAGGTGGCCGCATACTTCAGGGAGTTCTCCTCGGTTCGAGCCCCCCGTCGTTGGTACTGGTTGGGGGAGGATACCTCGCAGCTATCGTCCGCGCGTTGTGCGGAGCTGATAAAGGAGATCTCTTTGGAAGAGGTCAAGAGTGCTGTTTGGGATCTCAACTGTGACGCCTCGCCAGGTCCGGATGGTTTCCCAATTGCGTTCTACAAGGAATCCTGGGAGGTGGTGGGGTTGGAAGTTTGGGAGGTGGTATCGGAATTTTGCGGTGGAAACAAGGGTTTTGATAAGATCAATAGGGCTCTCATTGTATTGTTACCTAAGACCTCCTGTCCACATGCTATTGAAGACTTTCGGCCAATCGCGATTTCCAATGCTTTATACTTGATCGTTGCAAAGGTTATGGCGCGGAGGCTAGCGCCGTTGCTTGAAGATTTAATCGAGCCCTCGCAGGTTGCTTTCATCCGTGGTCGCCAAATTTCCGATGTTACGGCTCTTGCTTCGGAGATGGTGGAGAGCTGGGTGAGGAGGGGGAAACAGGGGATCCTTTGGAAGGTGGACTTCGCAATTGCCTATGACTCGTTGGACTGGAACTTTCTGTGGAGGGTGCTGCGGGCTCGTGGATTTCCAAATATGTGGATTTCGTGGATGCGCCGATGCATTACTACTACCTCATTCTCTATTATGTCGAATGGTCGTGTCGTAGGCAGTCGGTTTCAGCCGAGAAGGGGTGTGCGGTAGGGGTGCCTTTTGGCACCCATGTTATTCGTTTTTGCGGCGGATGTCCTGCCTAGGATGGCGGCTAGAGTGGTTGCGCGCGGCCTCTCCTTGGGTTTCTCGTGCGGCTATCGGAACGTTCCTACCCTTCAATATGCGGATGACACTATAGTGTTCATCGAGGGAGGCTTGGAGGAGGTCAGAGGGATGGCGGTGACGTTGAAAATTTTTAGTGAGCTCTCGGGGCTCCTCATTAATCAATCCAAATCTAAAGTGATTCCTTTCGCATGGGATGCGGGCTCGGCAGCGGCTTGTGGGGAGCTTCTTGGAAGTCTTCCCTCTTCTCTCCCAATCGATTATCTAGGGCTGCTGCTGGGAGCGAGGAGGTCGAGGTTGCATGATTGGCACAAGGTGGTGGACAAGGCGGAAAGGAGGCTAGCAGGGTGGAGTGCGGCGTTGCTCTCTCGGGGAGGTCGACTCGTTCTTATTAGATCGGTCCTTGCTTCTATCCCTATCTACTTCCTTTCAAACTGGATTATGCCGGTGGGGATTAGGAGGCGCCTCGAGGGCCTCATGCGGAGCTTCCTTTGGGGAAGAAGGGGGCCCTCTTCGCGGGGTCTTCACTTGGTGGCCTGGGAGGAGGTGGCGAAGAGAAAGTGCGATGGTGGTCTTGGCATACGGTAGCTGGATTTGGTTAATAATGCGTTGATGCTCAAGTGGGTCAACAGGCTTTGGGGCAGCGCCGCCAGCTTCTTTCCCTCCATGTTGCGGGATGTTTTATCTCTCGGGGTGGAGATGTTGCGCGACGTGGATACTCGGCGATCTGGAACCCCCTTCTGGCGGGGGATCACATCGGCAGTTAGGCGCTATTCTCATCTCTTTAAACCTATGCTTGGGGATGGTAACTCCTTTCTGTTTGCGACAGTTGGGCAGGGACGAGCTCTCTCGGTGATTCTTTCCCTCGCCTTTGCGCTCTGGCTACAGATTCTCGTGCGACGGTGGCCTCCTCATGGAGTGGGAACGAGTGGTTCCCTTCTTTGGCTAGCAACCTCTCGGATGAGCGGTTTGAAGAACTCTTGGCTCTCCTCCAGCTTCTTAGGGCTGCGCCCACGCCCTCGAGTGGCAGGGATCATTGGGTTTGGCGCGATGACGTCTTCTCCACAAGGCGGGCGTTCAGGGCCATCTCGCAGCAGCCGACCTCGCAGCAGGACCTCATATGCAAGGATCTTAGTTGGATGTGGCGTCTGAAGCTCCCGGGGAGGGTTGTATTCTTCCTGTGGCTATTGAGACGCGGGAGGGTGTTGACTCGAGATAGATGTGCGAGGTTTGCTGCGGGAATCGACTCCTTGGACTGTGCGCTGTGTGGTGGCAGTGTGGAGACCTTGGAGCACCTCTTCTTTCTCTGCCAGAACACTGCTACAATTTGGGAGGAAGCCCAAATACCGTGGGTTAACGCATCTTCAGCTTCGTCGTTTTGGGACTCGTTGCGTTCGAATAAAGATAGGGCGAGGAGGGAGCTGCTCCGCCCTTTCGCGTGCATTTGGGCGATGTGGCTTGGACGGAACACGAAGATTTTCAGGGGTCAAAGGTTTTACAAGGAGAATATTCTCGCGCACGTTTCTTTGCTTGTCAATGACTGGCTGCTACTGTAATGCGTTTCTCTTTTTGGGTTTCCTGCGGGATCCGCTCGATCCTACGCGTCTGTAACACTCTCTTCTTCCTTTCCTTCTCCGCCTTTTTAATAAAATTTTGGGGCGATCACCATAGCGTGCATCCCCCGAAGAGCTTTGGCTTCAAAAAAAATATTATGCTGGGTGTCCAAAGGATAGGAAATCTACATTGGGCTTTGCTGTGTTCATAGGGAATTCTCTGGTTTCATGGAAAGCAAGAAACAACCTATGGTTGCCAAATCGAGTGCCGAGTCAGATTATCGGGCCATGGCGCATGCTAGCACAGAGATGATGTGGGTCAGATCTGCCCTTACTGACCTGACTATAGAGGTGCCTCTTCCCATGCACCTCCAATGTGACAATGAGACCTGATTATAGACGATATAGTAGCATCTGTAAGTAACTGAGAGCGGATTGAGTCATACTTAGGGTTAAGGGTTGGCAAAAAGACCCCAATCATAACCGAATTGCGATAGGCCTTGTGCTGGTCTGGTACAAGGCATGTAGAGGATGATCATCCTGTTTGATCGTAAAAATATCATGCTGGAGGTGCAAGATCTTCCACTTATTCCTCGCTTGAGAGTACATCGCTGCGAGGATGTTCCGTATTGCCTTTGATCTGGGCTGACTTAAGATATCATTGGTTATTTCACAGAAACAATACCAGATAGATAAACTTTTGCATAAGCATCATCGGCCTCCCATGAGGCATTGGTAGCAGTCTTGTTGGCCGGCTCATTGTGCGTCAGAATCACTGTTGCAAAAGTTGGCCGACTAGGCCGACTAGTCGGCCTGACTAAACGACTCGGATGGGTACTCGACTTGAATATGGAAAGTCGGGCTATAATCAAGTAGACTCGATTAGTCGCCCGAGTTATCGGCGTAGTCGGCCGAGTAATCGGCCGTTTTCTGCATGAAAATTCTAGCATCCTAAAATACCTGGTTACTCGAATAAATTGAATAAAAGTTTCAAACAGAAACCCATCCCCTCTCGCGTACCCGACCCTTGCTGCCCTGGCACCCGACCCCCCGCTGCCCTAGCTCCCCACCCCCGCTGCCCTAGCTTCCAAAGGCGATGTCTCCCTCTCGCTGCCATCGCCGCTCGCAGGTCTCGTCGCTCGCTGCCTCGCTGCCTCGCCACTCACCCAGGTCTCGCTGCTCGTAGCCCAGAACCGAGGTTAGACTTTTTATTTTCATTTTTCGTTTTTTCTTTTTATAGCTGTATTATATGAATAGCATGCCCTAATCAAAAATGATTTTGAACTTAAGTTGTATGCCTAAACACCAACTTTTATGTGCCTAAAGCTACATTTGCTCTACACACATCATTGCTATATAGTGTGTTATGTGTCTAAATGTTTAAGCATACACATCATAACATTTAGACACATAAAACTTAAGCAGTATTTACACCAATAATATTTTCATAATACATAAGTTTTCATAAAACATTCGTATAAACACCATGCCCTAACACTTTTATGTGCCTAAACCGACATTTGCTCTACACATCATTGCTACCGACATTTACATAAAGATAAAACATTCCTATAAACTTAAGTTGTATGTTGCTCAACTTGAAATTTCTTTTATGGTTGTCAATTGTCATTGGTCTAGTTGTTATTTAATATCTTCATTTAACTTATATGTTCAATTTGCTCAACTTGGAAATTATTTTAGAACATTTGCTTGTACTATGTGCCAAACATTTTGTTCTTAACTTCCTTCTTTTTTCATTCTCTTGCTATTTTTTTATGCTCTTAAAAATATTAAAACTGCTAAATATATGAATATAAATAAGAGTATATGCTATAAAAATTGATTTATATATTTAAAATAATAAAAAAAAATCCAAATCGACTAATGCCTGACTAAATCCGATTACTCTCCCGACTGCCGATTGATCCTTAGTCAGTGACCCTGCCGATCGAGTACCGACTGTCGACTTCTGCAACCTTGGTCAGAATATACTTCTTACCATGGTTCTGCAAGAGATTCATGACCTCCATCACCCACAACTTGTAGTTTGTACTATTCTTCTTGACAATATGTACTAGACTTGATTTTCTCGACGTGATTGACGGCCTGACGCTATTTAATTTGGTTCCAAGTGACATTTGCTACACATGGCGGAACAGCTCCTCTCGGTCTAGAATTGACCGGTTCTTGGCTAATGGGATGTTTATGGACTCCTTCCCCCTTTGCTCAGTTTCCTCTCGCCCTAGTTCATTCTCGGATCACTCTCCCATTATTTGGGACTCCGGCGACGGTATTCGTCCTCGGGGCCTATTTAGGTACGAAAAATGTTGGTTATTGGAACCTAATTTCAAATCGGTCGTTCAGGATCATTGGACTCATGTTCCCGTCTCTGGATCCACGGCGTCTAAACTTGATCAGAAGCTTGCTTCTCTTCGGAGAGTTCTTGCTGACTTCAAAAGAAATTCCAGGCAGACGCGGCTCGCTGTGCGCGCCGAGGCGGAGGAGATTATTTTGCATTTGGATTCGACGGGGAATGAGCGTGATCTTTCTCTTGACGAACTTCGGGCCCGCAACTTTGCTCACGCTCGGGTGCAGGAGGAGGACAAGAAAAGAACGGTCGAGTGGCGACAGCGCTCGCGACTAAAATGGCTTAAAGAAGGCGATGCGAATACGGCCTACTTCCACCGGGTGGCGAGCAATCGGAGGCGTTATAACATGTTGCGGTCCCTCTCTATCAATGACGACAATTTCACCGGGGATAGGGAGATGGGGTGTGCCATCGTCGACCACTTCAGGCGTACCTCATCTTCCCTCTCCCCGCGTAGGTGGCGGTGGCTTGGTCTGGGCGCTTCCTCTATCTCTGACGCGGAATCCACGACCCTTATTCGCCCCATCTCTTTGGAGGAGATTAAAGCGGCTGTTTGGGCGTTAAATCATGATTCTTCGCCGGGGCCGGATGGGTTCTCCGTCGCCTTCTATCGCGATTTTTGGGAGACTGTGGCGGGGGACGTCGTGGATGTCGTCTCAGAATTTTGTTCGGGTAATTTCGGGTTCGGCTTCGACCGCATCAATCGGGCTCATATTGTCCTCATTCCTAAAATAGAACCGACGTTGTGCATTGAGGATTTCCGTCCTATTTCCGTCTCCAATGGTATATACCTTATCGTGGCGAAAATTTTGGCCACTCGCCTGTCTCGGGTTTTGGATGGGCTCATCTCTCCGGTTCAAGCAGCGTTCATTAAAGGGAGGCATATCGCTGACTGCATCGTCGTGGCGTCCGAAATGGTGGCGGATTGGAAAAAAGAAAAGAAGGGGGTCCTATGGAAAATCGATTTTGCCAAGGCTTATGATTGCATCGATTGGTGCTTCCTTTGGTCTGCTTTGCGTCGCCGGGGTTTCCCAAACTTATGGATTTCTTGGATGCGCAGATGCGTCTCCACGGTTTCACTTTCTGTGTTGATTAATGGGCGGCCGGTTGGTGGATCATTTCAGCCACGCAGGGGGGTGCGTCAGGGTTGCCCTCTGGCGCCCCTTCTCTTCGTTTTGGCTTCTGATGTGCTGGAGCGTATGGTCTCCCGCATTGTTGATGCGAGCCTTACTAATGGGTTCCGCAAGGGGGATATTTGCGTGCCCTTGATCCGGTTCGCTGATGATACGATTTGCTTCATTGAGGGCGGTCCGGAGGAGGTGTCCGATATGGCCAATACTCTTGCTCTTTTCTGTGAATTATCGGGGCTGTCGATTAATGCCTCCAAATCCAACGTGGTACCCTTTGGCTTGTCACATGCAGAGGCGGAGGAATGTGGCCGGATGCTCGGGTCTTCGCCTGGGGAGCTCCCTATTGCTTATCTTGGTATTCCTCTATCGATGGGGCGGGCCAGATCTAAGGATTGGCGTGTTATCACGGAACGGGTGGAGTTGCACCTTGCGGGTTGGCGGGCGACCTTGCTTTCTCGCGGTGGTCGTCTTATCCTTCTCAAATCCGTGCTCTCATCTATACCCGTTTATTTCCTCTCGGTTCGGAGAATGCCTGCTGGGGTCCGCTTGCGCCTGTAGCGGTGTATGCGGCGCTTCTTGTGGGGACGCAAGGATGGGAACGGTAGGGGCATGCATCTGGTCGCTTGGGATGTGGTGTCCATGCCTAAGCGCTCCGGTGGGCTTGGTGTCCGGAGATTGGACCTGGTAAATGACGCCCTCCTACTCAAATGGGTGAGTAGACTTTGGGGCAAGGATGATACCTTTTTCACCAACGTTCTTCGGGCTCTCTTGGGCAGCGACTGGTTCGGGCTGTCGTGGGGGGCCTTGCAGCTTCATTCTTCCCCTTTCTGGCACAGCGTCTCGAGCACATTGCTGACGAATGTGGCGCTCTTCACCCCGGTGCTTGGGACGGGGGAATCCTTCAAGTTTTGGCTGGATGACTGGTTGGGAGGGGGCCCTCTTCGGGTGCGTTTCCCGAGATTGTTCGCGCTAGCTTCGAATCGACATGCGTCTATCGCGGAGTGCTGGGTTGACGGTTGTTGGTGCCCTCGGTTCTCTGGGAACTTCTCTGAGCAGCGGGTGGATGATTTCATTTTGATGATGGAGGCTCTCAATTCTGCTGCTACGCCTACCATGCAGAGGGATCATTGGCGTTGGAACGATGGGACCTTCTCCACTCGGAAGGCATACCGGGCACTGCTCCCTTCTCCGCCTGCTACTACATCTCCTCTGGTGCGTGACTGTGCCTTTTTCTGGGGTTTGCGCTTGCCGGAGCGCATTGCCATCTTCCTATGGTTACTTCGTCATCGGAGATTGCTGACTCGCGATTGATGCGCCAGGTTCTTCCCTCAGACCAGAGCTTCATGCCCTCTTTGCTGTGATGACGACGAGACTGCCGACCATCTCTTCTTTCGCTGCTCCTTGGTTGCGGGTGTTAGGGACGAGGTGGCTTGGGCTCGCGCGGACAATCTTGATGACTTTTGCGAGATCCTTTGGTCGAACAGGGACAGGGCCAGGCCTGATGTTTTGGCTCCTATCGTGCGGCTGTGGTGCATTTGGCGTGCCAGGAACGACGCTATCTTCTCGGGCCAGCACTTCTATCGTGAGAACGTCAACATTATGGGTATTAGACTTATTTCCGATTGGTGTACTTCTTTGATTAACGACCCACTTGTCGCGGCTACTTTTCGTTTATTCGCATTCATCCTCTTCTCTCTTCTACCCCACCTCCCCTATGTAAGTATCTCTCCTCTTTTTCCGTTTTTGTTATATATATTTTTGGGGCGAGCACCATCGAGTGCATCCCCCTCTTTTGAGCCTAAAAAAAATGTACTAGACTTTTAAAGGCACCTGTTGATGGAATATTAACTATGTTCTCTGACATAGTGCTGGATTGGTACACGATTGGGATCATAGACATATGGTCATCAAGGGGGGTGTGTACACAAACATCAAGGGGGGTGGTTGTGGGTATATGGTCATACCATAACCAACCCTAAGGGAACTCGTCCGTGGTATGTGTAGCGATAGGGTAGTGCCTTAGTAGCGCCTGGGCAGTGGGTAGCACTAGGGTAGACCCGGGAAACCCATCGAGGCCTCGTGCGGGACCCTTAAACGAGGAAGAATGGTTTACACAGAGCTCGAGGAGGACGAATGCCGACGGCGGCGATGGGTTTTAGGTATAAGACCCAGTGTAGGACTGTTGCTCTAATATCATATGGAGAGAGAATGCAATACGTTATCTATTCATGGGGCCTAAGGGTTCTCTTATATACAGGAGAAACCTGTTGGGTAAATTACATAGTATGAATAGAAAGAAAGGAAACTACATAAAAATGATAGAAGATAACTTATATCTCAATAGTTAGAAAATAATTTTGTTAGGAGCTAAGTAAAAACGATGGGCCAAATGAGGACATGAAATCTTCTGCACGAGGCTTTCGAGAAATTGTATAGACCATATTGGACTGTAGCTGTACAGATACACTTTCCAATTTGCCCTACTTGATGGAATTATGGAGCACTAGCTCACGCTGGATGAAGAATCATAATGTAGCAAAGATCCAATTTTATTTCCTTTTCTTCCTTTTCATTTTATGGCTTCCCTTTTTCCTCATTCCCCTTTTTACTATTTTACTCGTATACTCTTGTAATATTTCCTTGTTCTCTCTTCATTATTTCTTGTACATTTCCCCTCCCCCCCATAATATGTCCTTTAGGCCCACGTTTACACAAATAGAATATAAGACACGCATGTTTTGAAAAGGAAACATGGTGCAACATTGAGGAGATGTCCACCCAAAGAATTTTCTGTGCATTCACAAGTAGAAGACCTG
The DNA here is from genome assembly GCA_037367405.1 of Ottelia alismoides. NCBI lineage: Eukaryota > Viridiplantae > Streptophyta > Magnoliopsida > Alismatales > Hydrocharitaceae > Ottelia > Ottelia alismoides. Next base: position 116,948 of record JAZKJV010000400.1, read on the forward strand.
ATTATTTGGATTAAGGCTCTGAAGTTCATGTATTTGTTTGGCAAACGAGCTAAAGTGAACATGCTTGTAAGCAACATATTATTTGGGCTTATGTTGATTATGCGAATTATAATATTTTAATTTAAAATAATAAAGCAGTAAAATATCTCATTTATATATTTATGTTACCTAACCTTCTCAATGTTTTTGCTGGAATTTATTTAAAATTTTCTTTTTTGATTTTCTTCTTGATAAATCCATGTTCAAAGATTTATAAGGTTATAAGGTTATGCTGTCTCTGTGGAAGTTGACGGTAGTAGTTTTACCTCGCCAATCTTTGATTTATTCATTGTAGAAAATTCATGAGGATGTAGACTGTTGCTCGTCAAGTCCAGTCGATAGGATTGAAAGAGCCACTTTTCGATGATCTCTCAAAAATATAGATGATATCTACTGCCTGTCTCTGGATGTTGTATGTAATAGAGGTGCCCGTCTCTGGATGTTGTATGTAATAGAGGTGCCCACCTCTAGATGATGTAGGTAACGGAGGCGTCCTTTCTTATATGAGAAGAGATAAAAATGAGATGATTTCTCATATATTTCAACCCAACACATGATTTTTGACAAATAGAAGGTATAATCATGATTTTCAAATCTATTTTTTATTTATGTATAGTTTGAATAAAGAGGAGGTAGTAGTAGTTTATGTTATAACTAATTTTGCACGACTTTTCTTATTTTGTTTTTACCAGGGGGTCTTAGCCAAATCTTGAGGACGGGGGTGGGTGGTGTAAGTCATCTCAGTCATCACTCACATGTCAATTTGATACTGCAGTATGAGCTAGAGAAGGACAACCTCAAGATCATCTAGTTTGCCATTGTTGGGAAAAATAAGTATCGTGTTTATTCCTTGAGCCCTGGGCTCTCTTATATAGGGAGAAGCCTATGGGAAAATTACATAAGTTAGACAAACAAAAAGATAAATAGATAAAAGATACAAGAATATAAATAAACTTCTACACTCCCCCTCAAGATGGAGCATAGATATCTATCATGCTCATCTTAGATAAGCACTTCTGAAAGGGGCCCCGAAGCACGCTTTAGTAAGGATGTCTGCCGTTTGGTCTCCTGAGCTGACATGTGTTGTAGAAATGAAGCCCTTCTGGATCATATCACGGATATAATGGCAATCCACCTCAATGTGCTTCGTTCTCTCGTGAAAAGCAGGGTTGTTGGCAATGAATAATGCAGCCTGATTGTCACATTCTAGTGATATGGGAAGTGGAACATCTATATGTAGATCTGTCACAACTGCGCGAACCCACATCACTTCTGCACATGCTTGGGCCATAGCTATATACTCTGATTCAGCACTGAATCTCGCAACTACTGTTTGCTTCTTGCTCTTCCATGAAACAAGTGACTCCCCAATGAATATGGCAAAGCCTGATGTAGATTTCCTATCCTTTGGGGACCCTGCATAGTCTGCATCTGCACATGCTGAAATAGTAATAGTACCCTTCTTCCTAAACATCAAACCTGCGCGTGGAGATGACTTAAGATACCTTAGTATCATATGTATGGCGTCCATGTGTACTTGGCGAGGTTGCTCCATGAACTGGCTCACTTTATTTACTGCAAATGTAATATCTGGTCTAGTAATAGTAACATAAAGGAGGCTCCCTACCAGTTCTCTGTACCTTCTTTTATCAACCTCCTCAGTGTCGTCATCATGCATCTTCGTGCTTGAATCCATTGGTGTAGAAGCAGGTCGACATCCAAGCATTCCTGTGTCACTTAGCAAGTCAGTGACATATTTCCTCTGGGTCATCACGAGTCCTTCATTTCTAGCAAACTCCAAACCAAGGAAATATCTCAGTACTCCTAGATCCTTGGTAACGAATTCACGGCCCAAGAATTCTTTTGCTATTTTTATTCCCTGCATATCATCTCCTGTAATGAGTATATCGTCAACATACACCATAATGACAGTCATACCTCTGGATGTCTTCTGTACAAACAGCGAATGGTATGCATTTGACCTATTGAACCCTTGCTTTACAAACAAATCCGAGAGCTTCTGGAACCAAGCTCTTGGGCTCTGTTTTAGGCCATAGATCGCCTTATGAAGTCTGCATACCTGTCCACACTCCCCCTCAGCAGTAAACCCAGGTGGTTGCTGCATGTAAACCTCTTCCTGAAGATCACCATATAAAAATGCATTTTTGACATCTAATTGAAACATGGGACAATCTCGAATCACAGCAACAGATAACAAAATCCGTAAAGTAGAGTGTCGAGCAACCGGAGAAAATGTGTCAAGATAATCTACCCCATACGTTTGAATAAAGCCCCGAGCAACCAGTCGAGCCTTGTACCTATCAATACTGCCGTCGGCATTATGCTTCACTGTAAACGCCCACTTGCAACTCACAATAGATGCCCCAGTAGGAGCTGGAACAAGACTCCAAGTACCTCTCGACTGAAGGGAAGCCATCTCTTCCTCCATAGCCAGACGCCATCTACTATCAGCTAATGCTTCTTGGTGAGTCCTTGGAATATTCACAACAGATAAAACACCTACAAATCTCCTGAAATCTCCTGCCAGACGCTAAAAGGTAACATGAGAAGCAATCGGATATGACACACATGACCTCTTCTGTTTCCTCACTGCAATAGGCAAATCAAGGTCTGCATCAGTTGTACCAACATCCGTTGTTATCCCTTGCCTGTTCCTGTTGAGAAATGTCGTTAGTACCATCATTAGAAATAATGTTATCAGAACAAACCTGGGGCATGTTTGATGATTGTCCATGATCATGGGCAAGGGCTGGCCGTCGACTGTAGTGGCGTGGTAGAAGAGGAACTGAAGATGTGGGAGATGGTAGAGGTGGTGGTGGTGGTGGAGATGGTGGTGGTGATGGGGATGGCGGTGGTGGAGATGTAGGAGCTTGTTGTGGCACATATAAGGGTGGAGGAGGAATATAGATTTCATCACTTATATCTGATGGCACCAACTTGTCACCAGTAGGAGAGAAGAACATGACAGACTCAAAAAACGTGACATCTGCACTGACATAATATTTCCGACGCAACGGATCATAGCAACGATACCCCTTCTGAGTTCTCGAATACTCGACAAAAACACATTTGACAGCCCTAGGAGAGAACTTGTCAACACCTGGAGACAACTGGTGAACGAATGCCACAGACCCAAAGACACGTGGAGTTAGGGAAAACAATTCCTTGTCAGGAAAAACGAGGGAGAAAGGTATCTTCTCCCCCAACACAGACGAGGGCATGCGGTTAATAAGATAACACGCAGTAAGAACCGCATCACCCCAGAACGAGTGTGAAGCACAACTCTGGACAAGAAGCGTACGAGCGACATCAAGGAGGTGGCGGTGTTTTCTTTCTGCAACACCATTCTGTTGGGACGTGTAGGCACAAGACGTTTGATGAAGAATGCCATGGAATGAAAGAAACTGAGTTAATGTTCGAGTACAGAATTCAAGGGCATTATTAGTTCTTACAATCTTGATAGAAACAGAAAACACATTCTGCACTTCTTTAATAAAATTCATAATAGTGGTGCCCGCTTCAGATTTATTTTTTAATAGAAAGACCCAAGACAAACGACTGAAATCATCGACAACAACTAAATAGAACCTGTGTCCCTGATGATCTGGAACACGACTTGGACCCCAAATATCAATATGAAAAACCTCAAAAGGGGAGCTACTGCTCCGACTCTGACGACTAGGGAAGACAGACCGATGATGCTTCCGAAACTGACAAGCTTCACAATCGAACGACGAGCGGGGTGAGATCTGAGGAAGGACTTGATGCAGTCTCTGAAACGGAAGATGACCAAAGCGCAGATGCCATAGGTAAGGAGAGACCGGTCCAGTGGAATGGGATGATGCTCCAGCGTAAGGTGTATGGACCAGTCGATACAACCTGCCTTGCTCACAGCCATGTTTAATCACGTTGCCCGTGAGAATGTCCTGAAACACAAGAGATGATTGGTCAAATATCGCTCGACAATCTAGATCCTTAGTAATCTGGCTAATTGATAGTAAGTTCATTGAAAAATTAGGAGCATGGAGCACATTCTGCAACTGCATGGAAGGTGTTCATGCGATTTGTCTATGTCCTGTATTGGGAGAATGAGTCCCATCTGCTATGATGACGGTCCTCCCTGGGGAAACTTCCCTGTATGATGTGAGTTGGTGTCTATCTCCACACAAATGATGTGTTTTACCTGAATCTACAATCCATTCTGAGGTACGTGACCCGTGGTAGAAAGCAGAAGTATGAGCACTACCTGAGGAACTAGCTTCTGCAGTAGAAACAACGTCCAAGCTGCTCTCTGAAATCGGTGGAGGAGTACTGGTTAATGGCATGAGATCACGTAGACGAGACACTAGGTCATCATATCGTGAATCCGAAGCTGGCGGAGCACCCTGATGCTGTATCTGTTCTGCTGCACGAGCAGATGCTGGGAAGCCATGCTTAGAATAGCATGTGTCTTCTGTATGACCAATCCGACGACAATAAGTGCACTGTAATCCACGACCACGACCAACCCTACAACGTGGTCCTCGTCCACGGAAATGAGATGCATTACCTCTTCCTCTAGAGGCTGCCATAGCGGAGGAATTTGGCACAGTAGTAGAACTTGAGATATTGATTCGGCTCAATCGCCGAAAGGCCTCCTCCATTGGAGGAATGGTAGCATCTGCCAGAATCTGAGAAGAAGCCGCCTCATATTGTGAATCAAGAGAGGTTAGAAAGACTCCCACCATCGTCGCATTCCGATATGTCTTCAATTGTTCTGGAGTAGCCGTAAGAGGCATGAAACTATGAAGCCTCTCAAACATTCCCCTCAATGCAGTATAGGGAGCATGCAGGGGTCGACCATTCTGCTTTATCATGAAGATGTCATGCTGGAGCTGTAGAATCTTTGTCTCATTCTTGGCTTGTGAATACGTGGCGGCAAGAATGTCCCACATGGCTTTGGCAGTAGTTTGATGCAAGATATCATTAGCAATGTCTGGAATTAGGGTACCAGACAACCAGACCTGAGCATATGCGTCATCAGCCTCCCATAAGGCATATAACCTTGTTTTCTCCTCTGGCTCATCTTCGGTAAGAATATGTTTCTTACCCATCGACTTCATTAGGCTCATGAACTGCATAGCCCGTAACTCATAGTTGGATCCATCTATCTTCACAATAGGCGCAGGACCTTTGAAGGCGCCTGTAGTGGGGATCTCGATCTTGCTTTCTGACATTCTGACTGGAGAAAACTAGGGTTGTAGAAAAGGTAAGTCTTGGTCTACACTGACATGACTAGGTTTAGTTGCACGTGTAGACCTCTTATGCAACCAAACCCATCAACTTGGGGGCGAGCGGAGAGCCTCTTATGAAGATGATAACCAAACCCTAGGGACGGTGAAACCCTAGGGACAGCTGGCGGCTCACGTGCAGAAGGAGCACCTACGGTCGGCGCACGGAAAGATGGCGCTTGGGCTCAGCCGCACAGCCGCACGAGCCCTCGCGTGGAGGCAGCGCGTGAGGGGGGTAGGCGGCGCGCGGAGGCTTGAAGGTGGAGGGCTAGGTTTAGGGTTCGGTACGAGAGCTCCGGTCTAGGACCGCCGCCCTGATACCATGTTGGGAAAAATAAGCATCGCGTTTATTCCTTGAGCCCTAGGCTCTCTTATATAGGGAGAGGCCTATGGGCAAATTACATAAGGTAGACAAACAAAAAGATAAATAGATAAAAGATACAAGAATATAAATAAACTTCTACAGCCATCTTGAGTCATCCTTTTGTCTTAGTCAATCTTCCACATCATTCTACATTGTCAAGCTTAGAGGTCGCTAGTGTGAGTTAGAAGCCACAATTTCATCGCCTTGGGTCTTCGTTTGGCCAAGCAGTGCAATAAGCCTGTCCAAACTCACTTCCCATAGTATAAGATCCATCATCCCATACTCAACAAGCTGTAGAATATGGAAGCAAGTCGTTGAATCCCAATCTCATATTAAGCAACGAAGTGATGTTTATGAACATTTGAGAAATTCAAACCTAGAGTAGAGAAAAATGATGTCTTGACCCATGGGATCATTCAGTCTGGTTTACTTAAATGACTTTGCCTCACATGCTCAAAATCTTCACTATATGAGAGATGAAATGTCAGAGGTGCTTACTCTCTAAACCTACACAGGGAGGAGTCTGGGGATTTTCTCATTCTCAAACCACTGCGCTCACCCATTGAGTAGTTGGTTCGATACCCACAATACAAATAATTGAAGATAAATACACTTCTTCAAGACAAACTTGAGGTTCACCCCACTCATTTATCAATTCGTTTACATAGATTATTGAGACCCATGTTTGTTTGTGGTAGCGTATATTGAAAATAAGAATTCGAATCATCATACAAGTGCCTCATATTTTGGCAATGCCATGGGTGGATATTTCATGATAATTGAATGCAACATTAATAGTTGAGTAAACATATGATGTCATATCACCAGATGTCATTTTCATTACGCTGACTGCCCTTTTGGTTTCCTCTATCCGACATCGTTCTACGTGGTTGGTGTTTTGGTTTGTTCTTTTGAGTGGTTTGTTTTGCAACGGAGATATTTGCTTCACATCCTTGATCCTTCCCTGCAGAGGGCATTGTTGCATTTTCAACCCTCATGTATGAGTGAATGACTAACATAGGAGATGGAAAGGGGCAGGAAGTGTCTTGGTAGGAGGAAGGAATCACGACATAGGTGGAAGATTGCAGAAAGTGGCAAAAGGAGGTGCTGGCCGAAGGGAGGCGACATAACATGAGAGAAGGTGATGTAGAAGGAAGGCAGTGTGGTGTGGAGTTGGGCAGCATTGGTTGGTGAGAGAGATGGATGGGAAGAGGGAGAATGAGAGGAAGATGGAGGTTGATTACCCTTGGGGGAGGGAGAAAAAAGGGGCAAGTGGGCTTATGGTTTGTGACACCCCGGGATCCGGGTACTCGTTTACACGACATTCGCAGCATTAGATTCTTTAAACAACCACATTATGTTGACGAAATTGTGGGGACATTTTTTTCGCGTTTTGGAATGACATTTGAAATTAATGTAAACAACAACAGAGCCTACAACAAGTGTCACCAATTTTCTATTGCATTGATTTCCATAAAGTTTACATGTAACAAAAAGAAATGTTACATCATGTACATGTATCCCATAACATAGAAGAGAAGAAAAAGCATTATACATTATCTGAATAAAAATAATCAACATGTGTACCGTCGTGTATAATAGTGGAAGCTCGGGTTCATTTGCCAGCTACTGCGATGCAGGCGCTTTGCCTGCCAAGCATGATAGAAATGATAGAATGTCAACAATTGTTGCATACAATCCAGTATATAAAAATATAACATGTAATTTTTGTGGTTTCAAAAGAAAGTAAGTAGACATGCGTTGAACTTTAAATTTAACAAGCTACTTGTATCAAAGTGGTTTTCAGGATGCTCTATATGTGAAACCCATACTCACCCATCACCCATAGTCTTCCATATATAACATTTCCTTATTTTAATTAATGACCCATATATCAGTTATTATCTTTGTATTACTTAGAGATCAAGTTGATAGGTCTTGGTATTAAGGATGATGAATCTCTAATCTAATCTTTATTTCTGTCCGATTTCTCAAGTCTTAGTGGATAGTCTGTGGTCTTGGTTTAAGGGTGACCACACTCTATGACTCTAAGGCGTGAAGATTACCTTAGGGTTGGGGTGCTTCCGTAGGTATGCGGTGGAGTGTAATGCATCCTAAATAAGTTTCCAACACGTCTACTAGCTTATCTTATTACTCATAGTAGTAGTAGTTCGAAGATCTGATTGATTGTCAATGATTGATGATTGACAATGATTAATGATTCTGTACGAAGTTCATATGTAGCCAACTTAGCTGTAACTGATCTCAACTCTAGCCAAACTCAACTGCATCCCTCTCCTCGCCAAGACCTACTGGCGGAATGGTAACCAAAACTCAAGCAGTGAGGAAGCCTTCTAAGAGACCTTTTCGTCTCGCCCTCTAAGTGGAAGTGCGGTCAAGTAGAGGATTAGGTCTACTCCAAACTTATGCCACAGTGATGGATGGGAGTGTGACACTCGAGAATCCATGTACTCGTTTACGCGGATCTTCAGGCGTGACAATTTTACATTCGCTAAAGATCGCATTTGTATTGAAATTCAGGGGAAAATATTTCGCGTTTTTCGCATTGACATCCACACTTCAACAACCACAGAACAACAAGCGCCACCAAATTGCATTTCATTAATTTCCATTTATATATACATCTTAGTTTTAATTTTTTCAAAAAGGGAACAATTACCAATATTGACTATCAGACCAACAGGTTCAACTGAATAGTGACTAACCCCATATATGCCATATGATATAAATCTAAATGTATAATTTTGAACTTGGACATTTTGCTATTCACTTAACCCTGATTACTAATTAACATATCTATTTAATGAATTTTATTTCAAAGGTTGGATATTAATTCCAATCATTTTAGCGGAACTCTGATTTTCAAAGAATATGCTGTGGCTATCTCTTTATTAATGAATTATTATATATATTTATAAAATTATATCTTAATCATATCAACAGAGCCCTGATTTCCAAATAAATCATAATTTCCAATTTATTTAAGAGCAACATAGTTCAGAATTTCATATTCACCAACGTACATTCTTTAAATTATATATATATATATATATATATAAATTTCAATTAAACAGTATCTACAGAAGTCTAAAATTTAATCTGATGAATTGTAAATATGCATATATATATATTTCAACTAAACAACGGTCTAAATTTTAATCTTCCAAATCACAACTTTGCAAATATGAAAACAATAATAACAGAATAGTGAGCAGAACTTTTAATTTAATTAGGAGTAGATTTAATTCTTGAAATTTTTTAGAGTTTATAAACTTCATAATTCTGCAATTCAGAGAGCACCTTCATCTCTTAAGATATTAAGAACAAAATAAACATTATACAAAGAGGGCTACAAGAGGAAAATTGGCTTGTAAATTTTGATTTTAAAATTACATGCAGGGCAACAAAGAGGAGGGGAGGGAATTGTACCTACTACCTAATTTAGGTTTCCAATTTGAAGAAAATGTGGTTGCATGCATCATGTTTGGAAGCTGACACTATAGAACAACAATTCTATAACTTGGCTTGACAAGATTTGATGATTCTGATATTTGAATCATAGTGACTGGTTGCAACAGTTTTGATGGCTCCTGTTAGTGTTTGAACAGGAGCAGCTCCAGCCACTTTTACAGAAAAAAGGAAGACTGAAGCCTCCTGCTCGGATGGAAATGGGAGAGGAAAATAAGAAGGAAATAAGGGGAGAGGAGGGAAAAGAGCTTTGGGCGTTGGGGGATATTTGGAGTAAAGAAAGGAAGGAAATAGGAAAGACGAGGAAATGGATAGGAAGTTTCCTATGTCTTTCTCATTGACATCATCCATGACATCAGCATGCTGACATCAGCCTGACTCATGTCATAATTTCTCTCTTTTTTAAAAACAAGTGGCTGACCCGGAGGACAGTCTGCTTATAAAGTTAATTAATTAATTATTTTTTTAATTATCTCTCAATTATTTAAGATGTTCAACATGTCTGTATGCACATTTCGAGTGTCGGGTTTCGATGCACAATATCTCTATTTGATTGTCTTTAAACGATGATAAATATGAGTATAATATTGATATGCTTTGGATCGGGTTTGAATCTCCAAAATTTTTGAGATAAGGTTTTGATTTGCGTTCAAATTTTGTGATTTAAAAATATCAAACGATCTCTGATTGACGAATGGTCGATTCCGTTGGTCTTATTTCATCGAATCGGACTTTATGGCGGTCTTGTTTTAAAGTTTCTGATTTCGTGACGCGGTTTTTCCGTGGAACGCATTACGATGCGATCGACTTTTGGTCGATTTTGACCGAACGGCTTTTGATCGTGATCAATAGATGAATTTTGGTCATTTAACGTTGATTAATAACTTTATTGAATCAATTGGACCTTAGTCGGATTAGGTTTTCGCTTAATCAGATTTGGATGTTACAGAGAGACTCTCCAGATAAGTCACTCCTAAAAACCGACTTGACCGGTACAGGCTAACGAGATCATGAGGAAAACTAAAACCTAGGGCCCCCAGCTTAGGTAACCTAAAAAACAGAGGGTCAGCGGAACTGGTCAAAATTCAGGATCCCAACGAGGCGTAAAAACACTGCGAGCTCGCGTAGAAACCATAAAAAGGAGTGGGATTCTAGACCCGCGCACTAAGCGGCCGCTGCCCTAACTTGACTTCCTATCTTCCTCCCAGTTGAGGGTCACCGCGCCCTCGCATAGTCAGGTGTAAGGATTACCATGACTGGCATTCTTGATTATAAGTCATCGTTGATTTACCATTATCTTTCCTTTAAACCTTTCTCAGTCTCTTCTATAGATGACTTGCAGATCTAGGTATTTATCACAACGTTCCTTTAGTAATATAAGTAAATAGATGATTATATTCAAGGATCGATTGAGGATTTCCATTCATAATGATCATAGGAAATCATTGTTGGCTTTATAAGAGAAGAGTATTAATTTTCTAATATTGGTATTTCAAAACCCTTCAATAAGGTCATGAGATTAGAAGTTGTTCTTTAGATCTGATTCTACGTTCAGATTTATACACTATTTACCTATTCTTCTCACCATTACCCAGATGTAAATGCTTAAACACTTAGCCTGACCTGTGGGTTATGGGCCCAAAGCTGCAGATGATGGACCCTGTAAGCTATTCACAAACCAGTTTGTTTGCACTTTTGCACTGTCCACTGTTGTTAAATAGTTCCCGCTAGGGACATCCGTTTTCTGTAAATTCAAACTACTCCACTCTTCCTTAAATCCAGAGTCATTATTAGAAACTTCAGCTACAACATACTGCATAAGGGCGCTCCATTTTCCAACTTGAAAGGATGGAAATGACTTATATGAGCTGTTACCATCAAAAAGATTCCCTTGTAAATAACTACCTGCAACCATGTTGCCATTCTTGCCAAAAGCATCCCAATTACTGTCATCATCAGAACTGAACAAATCTTCTGTTCCGTTGGATCTAAACTAACAGAACTAGGTGTGGGTATCTTAGTAATTTGTCTCTTCATGTCATGACCTGAGCATGCTTTCGGTCGGTTGGAGATCGACACATATGATTTTGTCAGGAATTTCTACATACTGCAGAGATTCTTGGCCTGGTGAATATGCTGGAAATGACCTGAAAGTGATGAAAAATCCACAAATGCTATTGTCTGGTAATTTAAATTCAGCTCAAGGTGCTGGTTACTCCATGCATGAACTTGCTAATGGTCTACCACTTTCCCAAGACCAAGCGCAAGCCTTGCAGCAAATTTGGATTTGTTACCCAACAGCATGATCAATCACTATATGGACTTCCTGTTACTGGAACTAGAGGCTGGACAAACCAAAATTCTCACTTGCATGGGATTCCTCAGCCTCAAGATCTCTCTGGTGCTATGTCCAAAAGAGGTGCAAATGTATTATACGGATTTGTTCCAAGCTTGAAACGTATTATATGGATAGTTGTACCTTAAAGTTCCCTAATATTGAGTTAAGTTTTGTAGAAATATATGAATCATAGCAAAAAAATGTTTCATTTGCACATGCATGGCAGCAAGGAGAAAGTTTAGATTGTACCTATTTAGATCTTCCAAGGTTGAAGGATCAGTTTGCATGCACTAGATGGCTGAAATGAAATTTCCAGCAGCTACAAAGGGGCATTTGGCTTGTTGGAGCGGCATCCCTGTATACAAGCATCCTAAAAAGTAACATAAGAGAAAGAAAAGTAATATACATAATCTGTACCAAAAACTGTATCAAGTGTAATATTCCTTTTTGTCACGTGTAACTATATGTAAATTAATGCAATGAAAAATTGGTGACACTTCTTATTGACTCTGTGGTTGTTTACATTGATTGTGAATGTCATTTCCGAAAATGAAAATTAATTCGGTAATATAATGCGATTAAATGTGAATACGATACTGCTAATAATGTGTATACGGATATCCCGGATCCGAGGACGTCACGTGGTTTCCTTTTTATTTCAATAGATCACCTTACTAGCAACCCGGTGTTGCTACATACATGGTTTATGCTTGCCAATTATGCACATGGACCACATAGTCACTGCTTGAAGCATACATGTTTAGTGGTACATGCAGAATCCCTAAAATTGCTTTACCGATGTTACATGCAATATCACAATCATGTATGAATGGTCCTACTAATTTTTGGCTATAGTTGTAAACAACCTCTGCCTGCCATTTTTCTTATCAAAATAAACCACGGAGAAGTTGCCTTATTCTCCCAGGCTTAATAGAATATGCTTCTATTAACATCATGAGGTTGCTCTGGACTTCCACCCATCATACAAATTACTGTTTAAGCATCTTTTAGATTAGAGTGTGTTGCTGTTGGCAGTTGGAATGACTATTTTTCTTGGGTTGCTGTTTGGTGATTTCTTTATGCTTATATTAGCAAATTTTATCTTAATCAGATACCATTTGGATTTCATTTTTACATGGTTTTGTTTTTTTCCCAGGAAATGGAAGCATATATACGGGGTCTTATCCCCAATCTGGCGCAACTTCGTGACATGCCTGCCGCTTTTGTTCAGATGTACTGTCGGATAGCTGCACGCAAGTTCTTTTTTTTCTGTGATCCTCACAGACGAGGTTTGTCAATTGAAGTTTGAATCTTTTGGGTTCTCATTGTTGTCTTCAACTTGAGCACTCAGATTTTTGCTAATATAATCCATGATCTGAGGAACTGAAATGACTGTTTATTGGGATGTTTGCTTGCATCTTGAGTCAAACTGATGCAGCCCAAGATATCTAATTTGGTTTTCTTATTTGTGGTATTTTTTATCACTCTATTTTTTTTAATTATTGTAGTAATTCAGAAGGCATATCTTTGATGAACGATTGTTTTTTAGAATGGTTTCTTATTTTGAATTAATTCGTTATATAAAGCAACCTATGATTATGTAATGGCAGAATGATCTTGAGTTATCGAGTAATCATTGACATTTATTCTTCCCATTTACCTCCATTCCCTTTCTCAACCCCACGACTTGACATGCTTCACCCCTCAGCTTTCTCATCTTAGCACATTTCCCTCCTAGTTCTCTCGCAATGGCACACATTTAGTTCTCCTATTGACCCCAATTATTTTCTCATAATCCTGGAAGCCCTCAACTTATAAATATTGGACCGCGTTAATTGGTATAAGAGCATAACATCTAAATTGTGCTCACAACTTGACGATCCAATGATATAATTGGAGACTGGAAGGAGTAGGCATTGCATATCTTTTGATACCCACATGCTTAAGGATCTCCATGCATCATTGTTAAGGTCCAAGGAACATTAACGTGGGTGACAAAGGAACTCAAGCTATCAAAGAAAAAAGTCTGCAAAGGGAAATATCTCCAAACATGCCCAAGTTTTGCTTACTTTAGGGAGATTCAACTCGTTGACTGCAATTGATAGAAAGGCTAGACATTGGGAAATTCATCCTCGTTTCTTATCACATTTCTATAAGAATAATTAACCACTACTAAGATTATTGCATATATTTGCAGCGTTTTGGGCCATCTTTGTAGCGTTATGGGCCATTTGGAGAAGAAGGAATGGCCTTAATTTTAAGAGTAAGAGGTTTTATCTATAAAATGTAGTAGCTCATTGTAATGCTCTTTTTCATTTCTGGTCTTCCAGGTAATGTCATCTGAACCCTTTATTAATGAATCGTGGTGAATCTCATCTCGGGATCTCACCCTCTTTTTCGTCAAAAAAAAGATTATTACATATAGTTCTTCCTCACCATTGTGACTTCAAAGCTCCATCTACTAGCCCCCGTTTCATCTGTACCCCCACAATTACGTGGGAAACCTAACTAGTTCTCTGCAAATTGAAGCATCAAAATTACTCCTATTTGAACCGGCATTTGATATGCCGCAAATTATATTGTTCCAATTTGTATTTGCACTTCGTGCTTGCCTTCCTTAACAGTTGGAGCACTGTAAACGCTTTCTTGTGGTGCGCTTTCAAAAACTAGGCATCGATAACCATCCTAACTTATTTATGCATAGTCGTAAGAAATATTAAGCACTACCAAGTATGTTGTTTATAGCTCTTCATCGCCACTATGTCATCGAATAGTCCATATCCCTCTATACCTCACATTTATATGAGTAACACAACCACTTTCGTTGTGCCTAGACAAACAAGATCACTAACAAAAATGTTGCCATCATCAAATGACCTTTAGGCTGTGTTCACCGAGGTCTGAAAACACGAAAGGTGGAACGCCTCGTTTTCCCTGGAGGCGAGGCGTAGCCTCAAGGCAGTCGAGGCGTAAACCTCAGTTTGTATAGGAAAATACTTACAAATAGTATAATAAATATATGTACTGATGAAATTATCTGAATTGACATACACATAATATATAACATTGTAATAAATAATGAAATTGTGAAGATAAGAACGTGAAAGAAAGAATATGTGAATTCCGTAAACCTATTTACTAAATTTCTACCAAATCAAAAATGGAATCATTGGCTATAATTGTCATTAAAGTATCAAAGATAACATTTCGCTAAAAATATTGCGGTGCATAAAAATTAGGATTAGATGTACTTGTTATATGACTAATATATTAAACATGACAACATTGACATGCCTTATATAATCTTATTTTTTCTAGTCGGTTTATTACATCGCTCATTATGTCACCTCTTTTAACACTAGCTTTTCTTTAAGCTTTGTGGATTGCGTATTTAAAAGTGTAATATTAAGAATTTCTTGAAATGATTAGACAAGTTTAATGCTCAATATGAATATGAAGAAACTTAAAATTCAAAGCATTCATCTTGTAAATATATATCCTAGACACCTATACATTTATAAGCATCTAAAACTACTAATAAGACAATTTAAATCCTTAGAAAATGCTTTAAAAATCTAGAAAATGCCTCACAAAACACCTCGGACCGCCTCGACTGCCTCATCGCCTTGAACCGCCTCGACCTTCTGAGGCGCACGCCTCATCAATACCATCCGAGGCATCCGACTTGAGGCTAGCCTTTTCAAATCATGGTGTTCACTTGATGGGTTACCCTTCCAAAAAAGGGTTATCCACAAGCTTTCCACTAGGTTACCCATCTGGTTACCCCTCTCAAATCATTCACCCCACTTGAGGGCTCCACTGACTTTCGTATCTCTTTGTTAAATAGATTTTTAAATAGAATCCCTATTAATGACCCCTTAATCAAATCTCCATTACTATCCACATTCTCCCATGGCCTCAAATTTCTTCGAAATTCCAATGAAATTCTCCGAAATTTCCATTTCTTTAGATCAACGAAAATCAAAACTTTACATCACTTCCTTTTCCAGGATTTCAACGAAATATCACCGAAATGTCAATGGAATTCATCGAAATTGTATGTCATTTCGACGAAACAAGAAAAATAAGGGAATCTACCTTTCGCTTTCATCGAAATTTGCATATATTAATGGAGTTTTACTTATTTGTTTGTCGATGTGTTGAGTTGTTAGAGTGCTTTACATTGTTTGAAGAAGTTTCTTTAGTTAGTTTCTAATTTTCGATCTAAATCCGAACCAAATCAGTTAGCCACAAGATTTAAGAGCTAAATTCAAGTTTTAACTTGAGAGCTATATGTTTTTGTTCTTTCTTTGTTTTGATATATATATTTTGATTAGCAGTTATTATATGTATCACCTCATTCTTATTGATGAGGTGATTATCAAGACTTTGCTTTTAGTTTAGCATATATTTCTGACTCTAGACAACACGTTGCTCTACATATAATATTACTTTAAAACTTATTTTTACAATTCTATTTTATAAATAAAGTTGCATTCTATTTTATTTATTGACTTAGGAATATTGAAAATCATAGTTTTTTTTGGAAAAAGTCAAGTTTAGAGTCATTTCCAAGATTTCCTGCGATTTCACCAAAATTCTCTGAAATTTCTCTTTCTGGATACATGGCAAAAGAATACTGAAATCCGAAAGTTATGGCTTTGCTTTCTTGTGGCTTCTTTCTACTACGTGGAGCACATGCGACTGTACGAGTGCTAGGTTGTTAGCAACCTTTTAAATCTTTGTGACTAAGTATTTACCTGCTATCAGGTTGGATATAGATTATGCTTGTAAATGCTATGTAGTTTCTAGGTGTTAGTTGATATATTTATGTCTCGTATAACATATGGTTTACAATCACATGCTATACAAGGCATCTATTAGACATATATATTAGAAAGATTTGTGCTTGTATTTGTGCTTTTCTTATTTTATTTCTAAATTAATTATTTTTCTAAGTTGAAAGTATTTGATTAAATACAAGTTCTAAGCTATCATTTCGATCTTCAATTCCTTGCATAAGATATCATTTTGCTAGTACTCTTTGTTGGTCTATGTTTTTCT
The DNA here is from genome assembly GCA_037367405.1 of Ottelia alismoides. Classification (NCBI taxonomy): domain Eukaryota; kingdom Viridiplantae; phylum Streptophyta; class Magnoliopsida; order Alismatales; family Hydrocharitaceae; genus Ottelia; species Ottelia alismoides. Next base: position 133,533 of record JAZKJV010000400.1, read on the forward strand.
CTGTTAATAATGCATGCATCACCATTCTCTTCATATTCAAGAGGTAAAACTAATGGCTTCTAATTTGGGTTTTAAATCTGGTACTGATTCTGAATAGTATACTACTTTTTTTTACTGTTGGAGTGATTGGATGTAAACTTAATGTAACATATCATGCTAATATCTTACTATTAGCAAAAGAACTATGCATTTCTATCTCATTTATCGAGCTAAAAATATTAATTTAAGAAAAAATAGGTTTTCAAGTAATTTCTCTAATTTTCAACCCTTTCACCGAAAATCCACCAAAATCTCACCGAATTTCTCTTTCCGGACTTACCGAAATGAAACCAAAATTTGATAGTTAAGGCATTGCTTTTTTCCTATTTCTATTTAAATAAAAAATATTATCCTATCGCATCTTATCGTATAAAAATTATAAAATAATCAACAACCAATCATTCTTCCCAACTCCAATAAAAGTCATGTCATATCTACCCTTCTCGACAACTACCTCACCACTTAAACAACAAAACAAACAAGAAACTTACTGCCATTTTACCCAGTGTTCACAAAGTCAGCCTATGCGGCCACATATAAGGATGCAGGCAACTCACCACTACCAGACCACATATACTATGTGCAATCATAGCGCATACTCGGCTCGAGTAAACCGCATATTTGGTCGAGTATGCTGCCACATATAGCATAGAACAACCTTTAGATGGGTAAGCATTTTTGAGTATATCCTTGAGTTCTCATGTGTATATTTAGCTACATGAATACATTGCAAGTGATTGAAAGAAGGTTATTTATTTTTAAGTTTGAACTTGGAATTTGATTTGAAACATATATTAATTGATTAGTAGTTGTGTGAACTATTTAAATTGATTCTACATACAACTTTCTAGATGTAATAATTAGTAATTACATGTAATATTACATAAAGTATAAGCGAAAATTCCAATTAGAAAATTTGAGGTGATCTTGATAATCACTTAGTTTAAACTTTGTTGAGTTTTTAAAGCTAAAATCTGATTGGTGGATGGAGAAGGATTATCACATCAGATGAGTTTATTCTATTGTATCATTTATTTTTTATTATAAAATATTAGTAAATGTTTCTAGAAGTTGCATCCAAACAACATAGCATCATTTAGTTGTTTGGTTATTTTGATCAATTATTTACTTAGTTAGAAATAATAACTTGAGTTAATATTCTTTGATTTGAATTTATTACTATATTTTTAGATATCTATTATTAAAATAACACAAACCACATAATCCACATATACTTCTACTTATCCACTTGCTCGTTTCAAGCCGTCTGACTGGACGAATATCACATGCCGACTTTCTAAACCATTATCTTCCAAAAAAGGATCTATAAGTTTACCCCTTCATCCAAACGCAACCCAAGCCTCTTAGCAGTGTCACCTGTATCGCAACATTGCCTTCCTAATCGTTGTCACTATCTTGATCCAGTCCAGATTCACCATCAACACCCTTCTCATGCTGACTTGTGCGACTGCCTAGTTGAGTGCAACAACAAGCAAGCACCACTATAAACATATTTATCACGAGTAATGCGGTAGTTTACCATCACTAATGAGTCCAACACTTGCCTTGATGAACCATTGCCTATATGTATGTTCATTTACTCATGTAACACCACCAATGGCATTAGTAGTTGCATCAACCACAACCTACTAACAAAAAATTGAGCGCAATATTGTTGCAACTGGCCCCTCTATCCATGTCAGCTCCTCCTGTAAAGCCATGAATTTGTCCACCCTTTGATCTGACAATTCCACAAAAAAATAGGACACCACGTTCCTCGATCCCATATATGTTGCACCGGCTCCTCTTTGTTACACGCCAACTGCAAGATGCGTGTGTAACGCTCCCCCACCGCATCATCTCTCGCCCAATCATCCATCCAAAAGCCAAATACAGTTCCATTCCCAAGTATAGGTCTCAACCTAATCGCTAACTCCTAAGTAACTTTGGTAATCCCCTTCCACAAAGATGATAGAAGACGGTCCATTGCGACTTCCAATGACATGGATATCACATATATCATGCTCATTAAACGACACTAGATCCTCAGATTTCCCCCAAAGGCGTACACCCCACTTCACCTTAAAAACCTTATTCATCTCTTCACCCACATCGCTCCCAATCCGCCCTTCTTCTTTGCCGTTGTCGCCTTGCCCCAATCCACCGGATGGAAGTCCCTCCCATGTCCTCAATTTTTAGCGAAATTCGGTTGAATTTCTGTCGAATATAGACATCCTGTCGAAATCGAAATTCGATCGAAATGATCAAAATATGAGGGCCCTAGTACAAAAAATGATCGATATTTCGGTCGAATTTTGACAGAAATTCGACCGAAATTACGTTTCGATCGGTCACCGAAATGGTGACCGAAACCGACATCTAGGGCTTCAGCCCTTCCCAGCTTATCGTCCGTCAGACAAAAAAAATTCTCATCAAAGCCCCAATCTTAGCGCGCACTTCGTCAGGCATCAATCTCGTGGGACAGATGATAGGGATGTCAGAAAGAAGATATTTGAGTAGAACCAACTTCCCTCCCTTCGATAGCATTGTCGCCTTCCACCCCGCCAACTCCCCTCTAGCCGTTCCAGCAATGCTCTCCAATCCTTAGCCTTCGGTCTCCCCACCACCAATGGCAACCTCAAGTACGAAATCGGCAGAGCAACGATAGGGATACCCAACATCATATGTGCATTCTGCACATCCTGCTCTGTAAGCACAAAAGGAACCACCACCGATTTATCTCTATTAACTTGGAGCCCAGAAACGTCCCCAAAAATCTCCATGAGAAGCGACACTTGACGAATCTTCGCCTCCTCAACCCCCAGAATAACACCATGTCATCATCATACTGTAAGAGTGGGATGTATATCCCCCCTTCTTATGCCTCGAATACCACTCCCTACTAGTTTCCATCTTCATCATAACTGTCAGTGCGTCCGCCGCAATCACAAGGAGAAGCAGTGCCAACAGGCATCCCTACCTGATTCCCTAATGAGGTTGAAAGAACCCCCCTTTGGTCGACCATTATATAGCACTACATGGGATGCAATCGTAACACACCACTTAATCCAAGCAATCCACATCTCCAGAAAATCCCTATTTTCCAATGAAGCCCACAAGAATCTCCAGTCAACACAATCATACGCTTTGGAGGAGTCAACCTTCCAGAGTAAACCTTTGATCTTGCTTCTTTTCCATTTGACACCACTTCCGAAGCCATCACTAGCCCGCCCGCCAAGACTCTCCTTGGTACAAAAGCCGTATGCTCGGGCGAAATGGCCTGTTGTAGGACCCCCCCACAAGCGGTTAGCAAGGATTTCCAAACAATGAAGTATATATCGTTAGACAATGCTACAACTCTGTAATCTTCCACCCTAGTCAGTGTATCCTTCTTTGGTAGCAGAAAAAAAGTGCCTTATTCAATCTCTCAAATCCCTGATTGCCTTCGCGAAATTCTTCCAATACATCCATCACATTCTACTTTACCACCTCCCATTATTCCCTATAGAGGCACCACGAGAATCCTTTCAGACTCGGTGCGCCGTCCGCATTAAGCTGAAAAAGCGCTTGCTTTGTTTCATCCTCAGTGAATTCCCCCACCAACAAGTCTGCCTTCGAATATGAGATCTATATGAGGCCTCTTCCCAGCCATCCCCAACCCGATGTGCCTTCTTCCACTAGCCATTGCATGAAAGAATCGGGTTATTCGCATCCTTCCCCATCCCTCAACCAGCGCTGCCTCGATCCCTGCCTCCATGCCACGTCCACCTTTTTGTCCTTTAGAAGAATCACATCCATGTGACCGCTTCTCTTTGCCCATTCCTATATCGTTAATTAGCCTCTGATCTTCCATTCTGTCTAGCCTGCACATATCCTCTTGGGCTGTCAACCTTCTAGACCTGCACTGTATTCGGTTGGCCCGATTAAAATCCATCAAATGCTTCCTGAGCGAAGCCAGCTTGCTTGCCAATCTACTTGTTCCGAGCCTCTAGGTCTGCACCCATCCCAGAACTCCGCAATGACCTCGCGGAAGCCATCCTCCAAAAACCAAACCCTATCAAAGCGGAAAAATGTCTGAGGGCGGATGTCCTCCCCCGAATACCAAAGCTGTGGCATGTGATCCGAATTTCGCTCGAGCAAGGCCCGGACCCCAGCCGAAGGGAACATCCTTAGTGCCTCAGGAGACACCATAAAGGGAGATGAGAGGTTTTCGGTAAAGAAAGCATATCGCTTTTTTGTGGAGGATGGAGAGGGGATGCAAGAAGAGGTGGTGGTGGACACAAGGATGATACGGAGAAGTAAAGCACCAAACATGGCCAAGGTTTTCATGTGGTTATTCAAGCTTGGCAAGATTCTTATCAAGGGTCGGCGGGGGCAGCTGCTCGGGTTGGAGGATGGCACTTACGATAGATGCTGATCGACGGTGGAGGATGTGGAACACATGTTTTTCTCGTGTCCTTTGTCGGCTCAAATGTGGAGTCAGGCCAACATCACGTGGCTGGATGGGCGGGATTGTATCAACTTTTGGAGGAATATCAGATCGGTATGCGGATTTGGGCACGAAGACTGCTCATACCCCTTTGCGTTGGTGTGGGTAATCTGGTGTGCAAGGAACAAGGCCATTTTGGGCGATAAACGTTTTACACAGAAAATGTAATTGAATATTTTTGGAAGCTTTGTATTTCATGGAGAATGTAACGCGATGTAATCTTTAATTATATATACATGTAATAAACTGAGGTGGTACCCATATTGAGATGTCTCCATTCAGTTTTCTAAAAAAAATTGTTGCAACTGTAACTAACATAGAAGTTTATGCCTTCACCGTTGCTTAGATAGATGCTGCCTCCTATCCTTCATCTTGTCGTGATGAGTCCAATTAGGACAGCTGTGGATAAGGGTGCTATTCAAATTGAGTACTTTCGATTCCACTTACATCTAAATCCGATTCGTCTTTCGTTTTGTGTTTTGATATATTCAAATTTGATTTGTTTTGTTCGAATCTGAAAATTTTCTTTGGTTAAATCATGAGCATCCTAAACAAGGTTCAGAAAGTCGGTATACGGTATTCGTTCGGTCAGGCGGTGTGAAGCGAGTAAGCGGGCAGACGGAAGTATATGCGGAAGTATATGCGGACTGTGTGGTTTCTATTATTTTAATTAAAAATAATTTGCAATATAATAATAAATTCAAATACTAGATATTTTATATTTTAAAAAATGTAGGTATTAGAATGTGAAGACTTTCAACCATAATCTCAATACTAGTGACATGTTACAACAAGAACCAAACTATCATGAGCTCATAATACATTTCAGGTGGTTTGTTCATAGCTCTTAAAACAATGTCATTATGCAACTTATAGAGGAATCCCAACGATCAAAGAGGGTGTAGAGAAATGAGAACATATATAAAAAAGGGAAGAGAACAAAACTTAACAGGAACAGTACAAAATCACTCAACTGTACCTTTAGTAATAGGAACCGTACAAACTGCTGGTCTAAAATCACTTATATCAAATCATAACAATCACTCAAAAATGTACCTTAAGCAATTCAAACACTCATTACAACATTTTAATACAAACTTACCGTACAACAATTGTACTATTACTAATGTAAACTTTCACTGAGTATTAATAAGATTTAAAAGGGATCTTTGAAAATAAGGGAAACCTCGTTTAGTTGGCATTTAACATTAGTAAAGGTAGGGAAAAATAAAGTTTAGCTGGCATTTAACATTAGTAAAGGTAGGGAAAAATAAACATATCCCAATGGGTCGGATGTACTCCAGGATTCTACATTCAACACTTTACTCCATGATTAAACATTACTATTGTAAGCTCCAGATAATCCCATAAACAAATATCACAGATTCACAATAATACAATCCAGGATTCTACATTCATAAAATCAAAACAATTAAAGATGATCATAAACAAAAAACACCGAACGTTAGTGATCTTGTATGTTCAGTGGTTACCTGCGTCGCGCCGGCGGAGACGGAGATTTCTGAAAAAGCACCAGCATGCGTAAGAAGGCGACGGAGAACAGCCTGCGTCGTGGTGTGCACGAAGGAACAACCTGCCTCTTAAGAAGGCGACGGAGAACAGCCCTCAGCAATGGCGGAGGAGCCAACTCGAGAAAGGGTGGAGGAGATTCCTTCGCTGGGGCTCGGAAGGAGGGAGCCACGTTTTTTTGCGAGAGGGGTCTGTCGTGCGAGCGAGCGCTAGGGCTGGGAAGGAGGAAAGAAAAGGGTGTTTTCCGAATTTGGAATAAATAAATTAATAAATTTTGGGGCGGGAGCTCTATTACAAATTCGGCCGCTTATGCGGCATACTCGGGGCGCATATGCGCTTTGGCCGCCTTATTTCCGCATATCAAATACTCGAGGCGTTTGGTTGCCCGTGTACGCATATGCGGCCACCTTTTTGATCAATGATCCTAAATGATGCACTTTCCAACTTAGAAAAATAATATCATGCTAATTGAGATGTTAATTGATGCTTTAATGCATATGCAAATTATTTTATATAAAGAATATTTGAATGTTTTATTTTATGATTTTATTTTTGAAAGAGCAAGAGCATCGTTTTAGAAAGATAACGTTGTTGACAAAAATATTGAACAGATTGTGATTGCTTTTGCATGTTGCATGACAAGACCAATCTTATATCGAAAAATAATGCAAACCAATCATATCATTAGAAGCATCGAGAATGACAAATTTAATGTCATAAAAATCGGTTCATACATAACATATAGGGGAAATCAAAATAAGTTGGCATGATTGGAACAAAAACCCTACACTTCATATGAAAACACTCTATATGACAAAAACATGATACGTCACAACATGAGAATTTCTTAAATGCATTCCTAATAAAATGAACATAAGAAATCTATGGTATGTCGATTTTTTAAAATGAATGGCCTACATGACAATGAGTAGAGATTTTGGATTTCTCAACCGATGATTGTCGACGCTTCAACAATGTGCAAGGAACCTGCTACAATTGAGACGATGGATGAGAGATACTAAGATATGACAAATACTATGGAAATTCTCTACGAAAGAGCTTGACATTGTGCGACTATCACCTTTATGTGCAAGGAGAGGAAGCATCACCGTCTACCCTAGGGTTGATGTATCTTGGTAAAGAATAAAAGCGACAACAATAAAGCCTTTTCCTACTTTAAGTAGGGTCAGCTACATGGATTTTTTACCTCCATTCAGATCTATCTTGGGCAAGGTCCTAAATATCAGTTTCGGTCACCATTTCGGTGACCGACCGAAACGGAATTTTGGTCAAAATTCGACCGAAATTTCAGTCATTTCGATCATTTTTTGTACTAGGGCCCTCCTATTTCGGTCATTTTGGCCATTTCAGTCGAATTTTGATTTCGACAGGATATCGATATTCGATAGAAATTCGACCGAATTTCACTGAAATTTGAGGCCATGATCTTGGGTCATTCTCGGGCTTAGATACAAAAAACTAGGATCCCTTCGTATAGCCTCATTCCAACACTTCTTAGGCCTTCCATGCCCCATGGAAGGCCGTATCGATATTGATATCGTTTCGATATCGTATCGATACGATATTTCGACGATATATCGACGATATATCGTCGAAATATCGCCCATATCGACGAGCCTTTGTGAAGAAAATGCCTGGAAATCGGGATATATCGCCATATCGGTGCCCATATCGGTCCCATGTCGATATCGATATATCGGCGATATATCGCCGATATATCGCGATATTTCCTTCCATGCCATGCCCTCTTTTAGCCAGCTCAACATTCCAAAACTCACATCTCCTCACTGATGCATCAACTGACCTCCTTTGCATATGGCCAAACCACCTTAAGTGATTTTTTCGCATCTTATCTTCGATCGGAGCTACACCCACTTTCATTTTGATGGCATCATTTAGAATCCGATCTTTACGTGTGTGTCCACACATCCACTTCAGCATTTTCATTTCTGCTACTGCCATTCTTTGCACATGTCTATGGTTCACATGCCAACATTCAGATCCATAGAGCATAGCATGTCTCACAGATGCTTTCTAAAACTTTCCCTTGATTTTCAAACGAATTTTCTTATCACAGAGAACAATAAAGGGCCTCTCCACTTTAGCCAACCTGTGTTTATTCTATTTGTAACATCTCCATCAATTTCTCCATCATGTTGCAAAATAAATCCCAAGTATCTAAAAGAATCTCTCTTCTGAATGTTATCATCACCAATCTTAACATCGATTCCTTCTCCATTACTTCCATCAAAAGTACACTTCATATATTCAGCCTTAGCCCTACTTATACGAAATCCTTTAGTCTCCAAAGTATGTCTCCAGACCTCAAGCTTCTCTTTTACTCCATCTCTAGTCTCATCAATCAACACAATATCATCATCGAATAACATACACCAAGGTATCTCATCCTGAATGTGACTTGTCAACTCGTCCATAATCAAAGTAAAAAGGAATGAACTCAGTTGAACTTTGATGCATACCTATGCTGATGTCAAAATAGTCACTATTCCCAGACCGTATCCTTACACAAGATGAAGCCCTATCATACGTATCTTTTATGAGGTTAATGTATAGGATATGTACTTGTGTCTTCAATACTCTCCACATTATCTCTTGTGGGACAGATTCATAAGCCTTCTCTAAATCAATAAAAATTATATGGAGGTTCTTCCTTTTAGCTCTGTAAATCTCCATTGTTCTCCTCAACAAGTGGATGGCTTCAATAGTTGAGCGACCTGGCATGAATCCGAATTGATTTTCTTTTACTTTGGAACCTTGCCACAACCTTCTTTCGATGACACGTTCCTAAATTTTCATAGTGTGACTTATCAGCTTGATACCTATGTAATTTGAACAAAAAGAGGATGAAAAAATGATGGATTTGAATGTGAGAATTGGGAAATAAAGGTGGGGTGATGAACCAGGAATAAAATCCCACATTTGCTATTTCTTACTCGATCTTATAGCTTATAATTTCTACTCTTACAATTTATAGTAGATTATTAGTCTTTAACTAATATGATAATATTTGTGTATATTGAATCAAATGACTTCTGGAGGTAAATTCAGTTGTTTGGTATTCATATCCACAAGTTAAATTCACATTATGTTATTTCGAATCCAACTTTTTTTGATATTTTTGAACAAATCCTTATTAAATTTGAATAATTTGTTTCAATTAACACCCTGACCACCGACAAATGCAAAAATCATGACAGTCATTGATAATATTCCCATTACGAGAAGTAGGTGTCTATTATTGCTTCCATCCAAGGCCTTAAATGTCGGTTTCGGTCACCATTTCGGTATCGACCAAAACCGAATTTCGGTGGAATTTCAACCGAAATTTCGGTCATTTCGGTCATTTTTTGTACTAGGACCCCCATATTTCGGTCATTTCGGTTATTTCGGTCGAATTTCGATTTCGACTGGATATCGATATTCGACAGAAATTTGACCGAATTTCGCTGAAATTTGAGGCCATGCTTCCATCATTGCATCCCCTTTTGTAGTTACCGTTCCTTTGTTATTGCCGCAGTTGTCAATCTATTTTCGGCCAACATTGGTACCACCTCTAATGTTGCCATCATCTTCCAATGTTGAGTGTTTCCCATGTATGGTTGCTAGCATAGTCCCCAACACATGGATTTAGATGTCGATGTGAACCAAGGCCTGATTATTGAAAACTTATTTGAACGTATTGCTTATTTAATCAGGCAAGAATTTGGCGAAAAGATCATGCAAAAAGGGACTCAGATCGGACTTGGATAAATCGGGGAAGACATGTAGTCGGCCAACTTATTCGGGTTATGGGTCTCAAGGTGGAGTTGAACCGGGTCAACCGACCCGGGTCCGTCCAATAGGGATCCGGCTTACTAAAGGAAAACAAAAGCAAATTAAATAAATAAACATGAAATAAATGCGAAATAAAATAGAAAATAAATTTATATAAAAGAGTTTTCTAAATAAAAATGTTAATAAATAGATAAACTTAATTTAGGTGTTTTTAATAAATTAATTAAATAGGTGAATATAAATAAAAACCTTTATTCATAGGTAAAAATACCTATATCTACAATAGTTTGATTTTTAATATTTTTTTTACAAATAATTACATAATTTATTAGTTTATTAATTTACAGAATTATTTAAGGATTTTAACATATTTTTATTTAATTTTTATGAATTAGTTTATAAGTTAAATAATTAAAGCTATGTATAATATAGGTATGTGATACCTATACAATAAATACATGATTTTATTTTTGTTGATTTTATATTTTGTTATTTTTTTGTATTTTGTATAAATAAAATGCAATATATACAAATTATTAAAAGTACAATATGTGCAAAAATAAAAAGGAATAGATAAAAGATTAAATAATATAGAGTATAATATAGACAAACTTTAGAATATCACTCCAAAAAGCCAACTTTTACATCTTAACTCCTATTTTTATGAAAGTACTTTCGTTTTAAAGCTTATTTAATTTCGACAAAATGAAAGTGAGTTTAGTTTATTTTGAGTTTTGTGGAGAAGATATTGATTTGATAAGTTTGATTTACAACTTTTTCAAATAGTTATTCTTAATCAATACAATGATTCTTCTTGCAATTATTTTTAATATTTACAGCTTATTTTTGTGCTCGAGTTTCAAGAAGAAAATATTTTATTTGAGTTTATTTTGATAAATAAAATAGTAGAAAACATGTACATTATTTACAGTGAAGAATGTACAAGTGAAGATTGATTTTCTTGATTTTTCTGGATGAAGACCCTATCTCCCCCTAATTTATTCTTTGTTGATTAGGTCAAGTCTTGACCTACTCTTGGGGTTAGGATCAACCTGTATTTATTTCATATATACAATCTTTTTATTTTAGGTTAAAAGAATGATAAATATATAATATTTACAGAAGAACGGGGATTTATTAAACAGAGAGATTTATTGATATTTATAGGTGTTTTATAAGGGATTTTAAGCTAAAATAAATGAATAAAGATGATGAATTGGTGATTCATCAATCGCCTACAACTCGTAGCTTGTGCCATCCATCTTGACAATAGGTGCTGGACCCTTGAATGCACCTATAGATGGCTTATCAACTTTTCTTTGTGATATTGTGGAAAAATAACTGGGACCTTAGATCATGAAGCGTCTACATAGACATGAAAGGGAGTGGCTGTGGGCATAGACATAGACTCATACCGCAAGCAACCCTAATGAAATGTTGGTGCAAAGGGACCAAAGCAGTATGATTTCATCACCTTTAAGGCTAAAATCAGGCAAAAAAGCTCTGAAGTCAGGCCAAAACTACGAAATCAGACCAGAAAACCCAAGTGTAGAGCGGCAAGACATGCCTTGGCATCACCCAAGGTTGGTAGGAGAACCTTCGAGTGATGCCAACCGCTGTTGGGCGGTGCTGGAAGGCACCAGAATTGCGCTGGACGACACTGAATGATGTCGGAACGTTGGAACGGTGCTTGGCGGTGCCTTAAGGCACCGCCTGGTGGCGTCGGACTTCCGTGAGACTTGGTGCAATGCTGGGCTGTTGTTGGGCGGTATTTTAGGGCACTATCGAGCGACGACACCGTATCCGAGGCGTAATAGGAGGCCGTGAGTGGAGGCTAGAATGTAGGGTTGAGAGGTAGGGCTCAGGGATCCGATCTAGGACTGCGGCCCTGATACTTTGTTTTTTTTTGAAAGCTAAAAAAAAAGACCCCGATACTTTGTTTAGGAAAGTACGTCGTTGTTTATTCATAGAGCCCAAAGGAGCCGGGGGGTTCAAAGTGGGAGGACCGGCTGGTGGAGCTGAGGGGATGGGGGAGGGGGACAACTCGCTTCACGTCCCACAAAGGCAGGAAGGGGGCGACGCGGTGGGCCGGTGGGCCACGTGCAAGTTTGTTGTAGGTGAGCCGCAACGGTTCTCAGATCTTGATGCCGGCGCTGAGGACATCAGGTCACATGACCACCCTCGGTTTTGGGCATGCTACTCCAGACGGGACCTCCCAAGGCCCGTGAAACGAAAGATGAGACGAGCTGCAGTGCGGGCAATGGCGAATGGCGATTGTGGGGCTGTCGAGGTTGCGTCGTGCGATTGAATGTAGACGACCTTGGTGAACCGATTCTGGCTTTTGGATAGAACCGTGGCGGAGCGTCTGGGGGTGGTGCCCCTGAAGTCGACGATGTTACCAAAGGAAAATCCTCTCCTGGAATATGCGGGGTGCAGGTCGACCTGTAAAGCGCCTATCAATAAAGAACCTAGTGGAGGACGTAAGGACTAATATCTTCATGATTCAAGAAGCTAAGGCTTCGAGAGGGGCGGAGGAGGTCTTGAGGGATCTCAGTAGGAATGTCCGATTCGGTGTGGTTGACCTGGAGGTGGTGGGCGCCTCTGGTGGTTTGATTACGGGTTGGCATGACTCTTGTTTTGAGGAAATTGCAGTATCTCACTCACAATCGTCTCTATCTGTGGTGCTCAGGAGGCGCGTGGATAGCTTCTCGTTCCTGATCGCCAACGTTTATGGCCCCACGGGTCAGGAACGGGGCCATTTGGCAGAGGAATTGGAAGCTTTCGGGGCGACGCCCGAGGAAGGAGTTTGGCTGACTGGGGGTGATATGAACATTACGCTCCTAGCGGGTGATCGACCGCAACAGAATGGGGGCAGAGACCCGGAATCAGATAACTTCCGGAGGGTTTTGAATGCGCTGGGTCTACAATTATTGACGTTTCTGGTTGCTCGTATACTTGGTGTAATGAGAGGTCTCGTTCGTGTATGGACAGATTTTTCTTGTCTGTGGAGGGGGTGGAAGCCTTCCCGTTTTCGCTGGCGTGGGCGCTGCCGCGAGCGCACTCGGACCACACGCCGATCCTATGGTCCTCCGGGGAGGAGTCGAGGAGCAGATTCACATTTTGTTTTGAGCGGAGCTGGTTACTTGAGGAGGGCTTTCGTGATGATGTTATGGCCCGTTGGAGAGAGTGGGCTCCGGAGGGGACGTCGGTTGCTCGCTTCGCTGAGAAATTGACACTTTTAAAGGCACATCTTACACGATTTGGCAGGGAGATTAAGCGGCGGAGAAGGCTAAGGAGAGTGGAGGCGTAGGATGGCGTGACCTGCCTGGACAAGTTGGACGACGAGAGAGGTCTCGATCCTGAGGAGCTGGGGGAGAGGATGTGTAAAGCCTTGAAATTGGTCCCTCTCGGATCCTATATCATAAGATTCGGCTCGTTAAGAGGAAACCAACGGAATTTGTTTCATATGAATCGGACTTCATTTGGAATTGTTATGATTTTCGGAAGAAAGAGAAGTAAGGAGGGTTAAGACGTCATTAACCTATAATGACTGTCATTAAGACTAATGAAGCATGATTAAAAAAATTAATGACAAATTGAAAAACCACTAATGACCATTAGCGAACACTAATCAATAGTTAGCAAAAGATAAGCATAAGCCGCGAAAGTTAAATCGTGATTAGTGAAAGTTGATCACGATTAGCGTTAATTAAGCGTCATTAACGAATCTAGAATCCTATGGAATGTTCTAACTTAAGACCTAAGTTTCGGATAAGTTATGGCCAAAACCATGGACCGTTAACCACGGTTAAGGTCTAAACCATGGTTTTCTAACCATGGTTAGCTATTTTCTGGAGCCTATAAATACCCCCTACCCATTCATTCTTTACGATTTCCACTACCACCACCTCCCAAGGGCTAGGGTTGAGAGGTCAGGAGGAGGAGTGGGAGGCGGGGAAAGAGCGCTAGCGAAGCGTTGCCAGGAGAATGAGGAGGAGGAAGGTATGATCCTCTCTTAGTTTGTTTCGTAAGCTAGACTTTCAATTCATCCTCTTTTCTTCCAAGTTTTGTTCTTGATTCATCTTTCTTCTCGATTCATTTCCTGTTGTGGTTCGAGGAGAAATCTGTATAACACCCTACTTAGGTGCGGGCGGCTATGCACGTCAGTGAACCTTGTGATTCGTCACACATTCACTCACCTAAGACGCGGGGTTTCTACTGATTCTCCAGTGCTTATTGTTCTTTCTTTTCCGCTTTTATAGTTATTTTGATGAAGAAATCCGTGTAATACCCTACTTAGGTGCGGGCGGCTATGTACGTCAGTGAACCCTATGATTCGTCACACATTCAATCGCTTAAGACGCGTGGTGTCTACCGATTCTCCATCGTTTGTAGTTTGATTATATTCTTTCAGTTTCGCTGTTGTTTTCCTCTCGATTAATTTTATAGAGGAAACTCTTTTCGTTTTTATTTTAAAATATGTCCCGATATAGGGGGAAACTCTGTCGAAATTTTCCGAGAAATATATTCCCGATATAAGGTGTTTCCCTGCCGAAATTTTCCTAGAAATATTACCCCGTATAAAGGGAAGCTCTGCTGAAATTTCAAGAGAAAATATGTTCTTGGCGTTTTTCGTGTTCTTCGTTCGTTCTTCGCGTTCTTAACGGTTTTGTTACGAAAAGGAAATTCGATCATTTCAGGAGCCTTAAATCATCCTTTCTGAAAACGAAACATGATAAAGCGCTGCATACGCGAGAGAGAGTTCGATTAGGTAACGAAATCCTTCCTTTTGCTGTTGGGTTTTCATATGAGATCTTTGAAATTCTTGATTTTATGTTCTTCGCTATAAAGAACCCTAATTTGGTTATTTTTTTTAGGAAGTATAAAAAGTTGCTTTGTGATTCCCACTAAAATAAGGTTTAAGCATCGAATTGATGCAATGGCTTGGAAAGATAGGGTTTGAGAGTTAAAAGAGCATAAATTGAGTACACAAATATATGAATTAATATATGTGTAAGTCTATACTCAGTATTTATGGTTACACTAATCTACGACTTGACAGAGGAATTACATCATGGGAATTGATGTGTTTTAAGTCGGATCATGAAAAGGGTCGCAAGTCACGTTAAGGATGACTGGGAGTAGAACTACAGGTCGGGCATGCAACCTGTAGGTTTGTCGGAAGGAACCCGTATTGATGTTTCCCTACCTAGGTGGTACACGGTTGCCCTGTTATGATAAGTGCGCACGAAATGAATGATTTGCAACACGTGATACAAGGAGACAATATATTCGGGTTGAACGACGAAAGATGTGGTCGTGCCGTGTGGAGGCACGGGTGGTTCGATAGCGGCTGGGTCACGACAACATGTATTTAAGCCGCTAGGTTATAATGTTAGCCTGAGGTTTTAAGCAACCGAATCCTCGAGGACGGTGTGCTCATTTGTTTTCCATGCTGAATGTTTGAGACCTTGATTAATAAAAGAAAAGGAAATTGTCAGGGTAGTATTGAAGGATTGGTTGAGGCGACGTGCGGCGGCATAAGCTTACCAAGATCAACACAATCTCCAATCCCGAAGTGTTCACAACCTCGGAGTCCAAGAATGGTGGGGTTCCTCTGGACTAATCCCTGACGTGGAATAGAAAAGAACATGACTTACATTAACGAGAAGGAATGGAACCTTTTGTGATAACAAGTTTTGAAAAAATTACACAATTTGTTTGCTTTTCTCTTCTTTGTTACTTAGCATTCGCTAATTTTTATCCTATGATTTATGGAAAACCCAACAGGTGTCGGTGAGCAATCGCAAGGACTTTAATAATCCAGCCAGTTAACATAGTCATCCAACCAGCCACAGTAGATCTTCTTTGTAAGGTAGTTAGTAATCTTTTGTGTATTTTTCTTTCAAGCTGATGTACATGTAAATGTTTATGGTGGAATAGTGTATTATGTGAACCTTATTTTGTGAATGGAAAAGTGTGAAAATACTTTCTTCTGAGTATTTTTGATTGCAGACTGTATCTGAATGTTAGTTGTGATTGCTGAATAAATTATTGCTGAGTAACCAGATCCGGATATAGGAGGATCCGATGACCCGGGAATCGGGGTCGCGACAGAATGCTCTTGCTAGAGGAGCTTTTGTTGGAAGATCGAAAGGAGGAAGTTGAATGGAGGCAAAAATCTAGACAAAGGTGGCTACGTGATGGTGATGCCAACACATGGTTCTTCCACAACATGGCATCGGGGAGTCGACGAAGAAACTTTATCCACGAGCTTCTTGTGGGGGAGCCGCGGGTGTCGGGACAGGCCAACCTTGGTGGCGCCATCCGTGATCATTTCATGGCGGCGTCAAGGAGGCATAGGCGAAGCGGTTGGGGTTGGTTGGGAAGAGGAGCTAGGCAGTTGACTGACTCACAGGTGGATGCGTTGCAGGCGTCATTCTCAGAAGTGGACTGTGGAAGTGAAGGGGGCGGTCTGGGGGTTGAAGCGGAGGGGGCACTGGGCTTGGATGGTTTCCCGGTCTTCTTCTATAGGGAATTCTGGGAGATGTTGAAAGGAGAGGTTATGGATGTCATAACTGAATTTGCAGAGGGTAACGAGGGCTTTGAAAGGGTTAGCGGGGCATTTCTGTTCTTGCTTCCCAAGAAGGAAACTCCTGAACGAATTGACGACTATCGACCGATCGTGCTTTCTAACGTGATATACCTTATCGTTGCGAAGATCCTGGTGAATTGTCTTAAGCTTGTTTTGGATTCGGTGATCATGCATGGGCAATCTACTTTTATTCCTGGGCGGCAAATGGCGGATGAGTTGGTGATGGCAACGTAAATTTGTCTTCAGTGGAAGAGATCTAAGACAGATGGTGCGCTATTGAAGCTGGATTTCTCCAAGGCATATAACTGCGTCAACTGGAACTTTTTGTGGACGTCGATGGCACGGCGGGGTTTCTCAGAGGCGTGGATCGCGTGGATGAAAAGATGTGTTACGACCTCTTCTTACTCGATCTTGGTGAATGGTAGCCCGGAGGGCTGTTTCTTTCAACCGCAACGTGGGGTGCGCCAAGGGTGCCCTCTAGCCCCGATGTTTTTCTTTCTGGTTGCTGATGCTTTAGCGGTCTTGTTTAACCAGGCGGTGGACATGGGTTGGTGCGAAGGTTAAGCTTGGAGGACATTTCCATTCCCATGTTGCAATATGCGGATGACACGCTGCTATTGCTGGACGGTTCGGACGAACAAGTGGAAAATGCGACTAAGCTCGTGGGTATATTTGGCGAGCTCTCCGGTTTGGTGTCTAACAACAGTAAGTCCACGGTCATCACTTTCGGACTGTGCGACGACGAGTGTGAGAGGCTCGCGGAGCTCACCGGCTGCCCTCTGGGGGCGTTGTCTATATCTTACTTGGGTTTACCGTTGGTGGACGGTAAACTGAAGAAGGCGGACTGGGACGTCGTGCTCTACAGGAAGGAGCAGAGATCAACGGGTTGGAGGGCAATCACCCTCTCCAGGGGTGATAAGCTCATCTTGCTCAAGCATGTGCTCTCGGCGATACCACTGTTTTTTTTACTCCACACGCATATTACATGTGGGGGTCCGAAGGAAGATTGAAGCACTTATGAAATCATTCTTCTGGTCTGATGGCAAACAACAAAAATCGGGGATGCACCTGGTGGGCTGGAAGGTGGTGACACATGGAAAAAGGGAAGGGGGACTTGGCGTCCGTGATGTTGAATGTATGAACAAAGCCTTTTTGGCGAAATGGGTGTCCTAAATATGGGGACCTTCTTCTCTTGTGCTCAGATTACTCCGTAAGGTCTACGGAGTGGGGGGCGAGCTTGTGGCGGCGAGAGTAAGATGGGAGTCACCGCTTTGGACGGGTGTTCAGGAAGTTCTCCCGGCACTCGCGCATAAGCTGCGGCTGCACGTTAGAGATGGTCGCTTGTTCCGCTTTTGGCGCGACGACTGGACTGGAGAGGGCAATCTAAGTGCAAGGTTCCCGAGATTGTTCACCCTTGCAGCCTCGCGGGATGTTCAGCTCTGCCAGGTCATGGGGTCGGGCACATGGGCTCCGGAGTTCATCAACGAGTTATCGGAACAGAGGCTGGAGGAATTTCTCATGATGTAGACGGTTTTGCCGGCGTCGATTATCCTCTATTCGACAAACCATGCGGACTGCTCTGACCACTTCGCGTGGGAGGGGGGAGGTTCTCTCTAAGAAGGAGTATGAGGAGCTGAGACAGCCATCAGAGGAGCAAGACCCTGACTTTTATCATGACTTAAGAGTTGTTTGGGCGGCTAAGATTCCGTATCGGGTCAAGATCTTTCTGTGGTGCTTGAGGAGAGACCGCATATGTGATAAGGTGAGGCGCGCTCGTCTCTTTGGGACGCAGGACACGATGTGTGACAGATGCGATTGTCAGCAGGAGGATGCAGATCATATCTTCTTCAAGTGTCCATCCTCGGCCGGGGTTTGGAGAGAGTTGGACTTACCTTGGCTCAAGACGGATGATGCGACGACGTTTTGGAGTTCGGTCCGATTGGTGGGGCGCGGCTCCACTGATGATGTTTCTTTGTCCTTGGCAGCTCTCTGGGCCGTATGGTTGGGACGAAACGATCGTATTTTCAGGAACTAGATCTTCTATTCTGAGAATGTTTTGTCACATTGTAAAGCCCTGTATAACTTTTGGGCCTCGCGGTAATGTGACCTCTTTTCTCTATTGAATATATTGAGGTGGTATCTCCCAACTTGGGAGACTACCCGGTGTCATTTCATCAAAAAAAATAGAACCAAGGGTTCTCTTACATAGAATAGAGAAACACTAAGGGGTTAATTACATAATAAAGACAGAGAAATAAACAAAGTGTAAACTACTAACGTAACATAAAACTCTTAACAATTTTTGTTGCATTTGGGCTTTCCGTGAATGAGATACATGGGGCCAGTTCTACCTTGAGATGCTTGAGTGGGACCCTCCCTGTGACATATTTGGGCCTTATGTTGGTTGCTGGGTGATTACATGCATGTGATTGGAGTCCGATCTTAGATAGACTAGAGTGCACACTGGCTGGCTGGAATGTACTTTCAGTCATTCATATATTTTTTTGCTCCTCCAGGCTCCTCCCAATTGGAGTGCGTATGGAGATTGAATCCATCATGCGAAGCCTTTTTGGGCAAACAGTAAACATGAAAAAGAGGTATTATCACATCAACTGGGAAAATGGTGCGAGATCGAAGAAGGATGCATGCCTATGAATATTGAGGCTAGAGAGCATGAACAAGGCACTTCTAGCCAAGTGGGTCCTCAGACTGTGGGGCAGCTCCGACGATTTGATGTATCTCTTGATGCGGAATGTGTATGGCATTCACTGTTCTTTAACTGGGGAGCCGGTTCGGTTTGCATCGTCCTTGTGGCAGGGGATATGTTTAATTCTCCCAGACGAGAGAATTCTTACAACCAATGGGTAGGAATAGTGATACTTTCTGTTTCTGGCATGACGATTGGACGAGGCTTGGCAGTTTGGGGGAAGATTCCCATGTCTTTTTGCATTAGCAGAGAACCATAATTCGCTTGTCCAACATGCTTGGTTAGAGGGTTCTTGAGCGCCTAATTTTACGGCAACGTTCGTATAACATAGATTTAATGACTTTGTCGCAATGATGAATGATTTGGTGGATGTGCATGGAGTTACACATGGAAAAGTCCACTTTCGCTGGGGCAACGAATGATCCACAGTTAAAAAGACTTATCGGATATTTTCTAAACGCTATGAGGAGAGCCAGGAGGACATTAAGCGAGATTGCAGCATCATTTGGCATAGTAAAATTCCAAATAGAGTCAGAGTATCCATGTGGCTTACTAGGCATGGGTGAATTTTTACCAAGGTATGGAGAGACACTCTTCTTAACACACGTGGTGTAGTTTGTGGAAGATGTGGAGAAGAGAATGAAGACATCGATCACTTATTTTTCAAATGCAACTCCTTTCACCAAGTTTGAAGCGGGACATACATTTCACGGCTTAGGACGGAAGATTGTAGGGCCTTCTGGAGCTCCGACAGAATGTGGGCGGCAACTCGCTTGAGGATGTTTCTCATGAATGACTGTATTTTTTGGGAACAATGCTTCTACCCAGAGAATGCCGTGGGGCACTATAAGGCCATTGTTGCGGCATGGACCTGCTTATAACTGTACCAATTTTTTAATATAATCATTTGAGGTGGATTCTGTCTCGAAATTCCAGTCTTTTATTATAAAAATCCTTAAATTAGGGGGTCCCGATGACATGTTAAAGATACATGAGTTTCCTACAACAACACCATTTTGTTAAGAGGTATGGCTCACGTGATCAATTTACGAAAATGGTCCACTAAAGCACTCCCCATCCCGTTATCATTGTCAACTCCTTCTTTATGAACAAGAAGTAAATGAACACAGTTCCATCGATGCCTGTCATTAGTGATCACATTGAAGTACTTGAAGTTCGCATTGCCCTCTTTGATCCACCAATGTTTAGATCTCTGTCACCATTTACTTGCAAACTTTTAGCTTCCTTCTGAATAATTTTTTTCGAAACCCATTCGTTTCCCAAGCCTATAAACAATGAGGTCTCGTACATTTTCCTCCTTTTCAAGCATGTGAATAGCCTCATGGACGCCATGTCTCGTAAGACTATGATTGTAACATGGATCATTCGTGAACATAGAAAGCTTCTTTCTCTTTGCATCAGGTTTTTTAACCATACATATGGTGATCAAGCCATCACATTGGAAAGAAGACCACTGGTCAACAACCAAAAATCTGAATCCATACTTTGCAATTCAAGCTTTCTCGAATATGAAAAATGATCATGGGCACACCTCTATCCAGAATACCATAGATAGGATTATGATCCCTTCGAAATTTAGGTCACAATCTAACTGAAGCTAGAGGAAATAAGCTCAAAAGCTCCTCAGAGACGAAGATGATCCATGCAAGATCGGAATATCTTATTCCACCTAGTATAATGACAATCCAAAGCATTGATGATCTCTAATTGTAGATTCCAAATTATGGATGCAAATTCTTTCGAGACCATAGTATCGCGGGCGTTGGCGATCGTGACACAACACAATAATGTTGAAATCACTTCTATCAATTAAGGCATGACAAGAAAGAACTCTCGGGCAATCCTTAAATCCTCCTAGAGCTCTTCCCTTAAAGCATATCAATTTGGGCCATAAACACAAGAAAGTGTGAGTAGAAGTCCACATGCGATACACCCAAGAACCTCAAACACCACATGTTGTCCCTATACTTATGTTTCCAACTTGTACATATTGATGTTCTAAGCAATCAACAAACCATCAACACTCTTAATTGTATCTATGGCTTTGAAATTTATCTTTGATAAGCTCCCACATGTTTGGAGCGTCAAAAAAAAGCTCCCACTTGTTTGTTCTTTAAGTCCTCTATGCTCCAAACTCTTCATGAAATGAGCTTCATGAATCAACCCATTTTCCTGGGGGGTTTCCACGGTCGCCACTCCTTGTGCAATCGTCATTAGGAACAAGGTTCAGGAAAGTAGTATGCGTATGCGTTCGGACAAGTCACTGAATAGCGATTAAGCGGTATGCGGGGGCATATGCGGGGTATATGCGGTTCTAAGCGGTTTTCAATTTTTATTTAAAAATAAATAAATATCTACAAAAGTGACTACGACTAACTGAATTTATGAATAAATGTGGTCCAACAAAAGATCTAAGAAAAATGGTTTTCAAGTAGAGCTCAAAATAGTACAACTAAATATCAAAATTATCAAAGATAGTATAACATAATATGATTTACTATATAAAATCAAAATAATACAAGATCCAGATCTTAAGATCCGAATTCGATTACCCAAATGGACCTTAAGCGGGCGCATGGAGCGCATGTGCGCTCGCACAACCTGCATATGCAGGGCATATATGCGTAAATGGCGCATAAAGCGGGGCTTCAGGTAATCGGTGCGTTGAGGAGACCGCTTAGGCATATGCGACCGCATATGCGACCGCACGGACCGCTTTCATGAACAAAGATTAGGAATTTGGTTCTATGGATCATCAATGCAATGCGGGGTTAAATTTCACGAAATTTTGATTTCGACAACATGAGGATGTCAAAACTCCCCATTTTATTGGTTTCTCATATTTCGATCGAGATGAACCAAAATATCGACGATATTTCAACATGTCGAGCCATATCAGTCGAAATTGATGGTTTGAAGTATAATTTTTCTCTGTTATCGATCGATATCAATGATATTTTGCTGATGTCTATGTATATCAATGATATTTTCCATGTGGGGTTGATTTCACTACTTATTTCAGCGGGACCCCCATCTGGTAGGGTACGGTTTGACGGGGCAGTGCATAGGATGATTCTTCAACTTGAGGTTGATGAGCTTCTCCCATTTTAGGTTTTAGCAATGGAGTTGAAACAACTCTAGAGCTTCTAGATATAGCTTGTTCGTTTGATACCCGTTTGTCATTTATTTTCGTAAGTAGATACATCTTAATGTAAGTTTATAATTGTTGAGATATTTGTATCTCTTGATGTTTATTTCTTATTTCTATTTCTTCTTTGTACCTCTTATGTAAATTACCCATGGTTTTGTCCTCTATAAGAGAGCCTTAGGGCTCTATGAATGTATGCGATTATATTCCTTCCACATGGTATCAGAGCGACGGTCCTAAATCGGAGCCTGATCTAATCGTTTCCCCGCCACCCGCCCTCTCTCTATCTCTCTCTCTTTTCTCGGCGTCGCCGCTGGTAATTGGGGCGTAGCCGCCACCTCTTCCTAGGGGTGCTTCCAGCCCCCACCCAATATCGTCTCCTCCCTTCTACAATTCTAGGGCATTTTCCACCCCTCCTAGGACATTTTTGAGTCTAATTTGGTCTGATTTTGTCCGGAAAACACGATTTCCGACCTATAAATCGTGTTTTCCGACCCTAGCAAGCATCGAGGATGGACGTATGACTCTGCACGTACGTCCAATCTTCTATATGATCGTATAGACATCATCTTTGATGATCTATCCCCAATCAAGTTCCACCGTGGTCTCTCTTTTTCATCATGTCAAAAAGCAAGGGTGAAGTGTTTTCTTCTACCGGTGTCTTCAAGGGCCCGACCCCCATCGTGAAGATGGATGAGACCAACTATGAGTTATGGTCCATGTTGTTTCTCACACTCATGCAGTGTAACACCAAAGAACATATTCTGACAAAGCCGTAACTAACGGTTAAGACTTGGGAACATGCTTCATGGAAGCAAGACGATGCATATGCTCGTATTTGGCTCTTCGAGACGCTCACGACAAAAGGTTGCAAATGATATTGTGAATCAACCCACGACCAAGGCCATGTAGGATATCCTCGCAGCCACATATAATCAAGCGAAGAGTGAAAGCAAGATCCTCCAGTTGCAGTATGGCATATTCTCGACCCAGCATAATGATCGACCTCTTGATGCCTACTTCTCGCTTCTTCGAGGCATGTTCAAGCGACTCCATGGCTTTATGCCTATTACTACCGACACTGAGCATCAACAAGCATACCGAAATGCCACTATGACAGGGGTCTTTCTGTCATCTCTTGATTCTGAGTACGATGCAATACTACTCAACTGCTTATTGGAGAGACGATACCACCGATGGAAGAAGTATACAAGAGGCTGAGCAGAGTCCCTGGTTCATCCATTACCATGGCCCAAACCCCCTCTACGATGGCAGCTTCTCACGATAGGGGGGTACTTCACATTTTCATGGGCGAGGACCCTGTGGTCGAGGAGGAGGACGTCAACGTGGCCCTTGCACATACTGTTACCGTCCATGTCATTTTGAGGAGACATGCTATCAGAAGCATGGGTATCGTGCGTCTGCCTGTGTAGTTGAGCAGACTGAGACTACTCCCCTCTCATAATGTGAGGCTCGACGATATTGTCTCTCGATTAAGAGAGATAATGACCACACCGGCTACACTTGCTGCAGGATCTTCATACGATACAACCGTTGTAAGAGCCTCTACGAGTTCTTCAAATATGACTTATGCACTTACCAGTTGTAGCAGCTCAGATTTGACTGACTGGATCATGGACTCCGGCACGTCTCATCATATGCACAGAGATCGAGTACAATTTAGCTTTTACATATCTATCCCTCATGGTAGATTAGTGGTGATTGCTAATGGGATTCATTTACCCATTGTTGGACAGGGGGAGATCGTCCTATCCCCCTTGATGTGCTTGCAGAATATCTTACATGCACTAACTTTTCAGATGAAACTTTTGTCCATTATTCAGATTACAAAATATTTACATTGTTGTGTCATATTTGACTCATCTTCTCTTGTTTTTCAAGACATACTCACGTGCATGGTGATTGGATGTGGCCGTGAGCAGCGAGGTCTTTACAGGCTGGTCCATTCTTTTGCTGGTGCTGCAACTATTCCTTCTGGACCAGTCTCTCCATTCATGTGACACTTCGCTTTGGACATCTTCCTCTGCAGAAGCTATGTCATCTCCTCCCTCGGATCTTTACTCGTACCACCTTAGTGTGTGAGGCATGCCAGCTTGGGAAGCACCATTGTTCCTCCTTTCCAAGTCGTCGGAGTCGCCACAACAGTCATTCATTTGAGTTATTTCATTTTGATATTTGGGATCCTCGTCGTGTTCCCAATCATTAGAGACATCTGTTCTATCTAGTCATTGTAGATGATTTCTCCAGATTGTCTTAGGTTTTCTTGTTAAAAAATAAGTCTGAAGCTGGTCTTGTCATTAAATCATTTCTTATTGAAATAAAGAATATTTTTTCTGCTCATGGAAAGTTTATTCGTTCCGACAATGCCTTGGAGTTCTCCACTTTACAACTGTCTAATTTCTTCAGGTCTCTTGGTATTCACAAGACTTCTTGTGCGTACACATCGCAATAGAACGGGGTTGCTGAATGCAAACACCATCATCTTCTTGATGTCACATGGATTCTTTTGATTCAGAGTCGAGCTCCTCCTTCATTCTCGGGCGATGCGGTCCTTACTACATGCTACTTTGTGAACCACATACCTTCCAAGGTTCTTGGAGAAAAGGTTCCTTTCTCGATTGCGTTTCTCGAGAAGGATCTATTCTTTTACTCCCAGTTTCTTTGGGTCTATGACCTTTGTCCACAAGTTCACTCCTGGTCATGACAAGCTCTCTCCAAGAGCTGTCAAATGTGTGTTTGTTGGCTATTCTCGTACCCAAAAGGCTATCGATTATGTGATCATATCCGGAGAATGTATTATGTGAGCGCTGATGTCACATTTTTTGAGTATGTCATGTATTTTTCTTCTACATGTAACATGTTGTCTACCTCTGACTCTGATGAAAATGTTTTTGTTCCAACACCTCCTTTGCGTCCACCACTTGATCAAGTTGATCCACAGTCACCTCCTTCACCACCACCACCACCGTCTGCCCTAACACAGTTTCTACTACGTTTTTACATTCGCATGCCCTTTACTCTACTCTCTGCTCATGCGCCTTCCCCGTCATCTAGCACACTAAGGTTGCAAAAATCGGTAGTCGACACTCGGTCGATGGGGTCACTGACTAAGGAGTAATCGACAGTCGGTCGACTAATCGGATTTATTGAGGCTTTAATCAGCTTTATTTTTTTTAATAATTTTAAATATATAAATTATTTTTATCTGTATATTCTTCTAAATTTTCATCGATTTGTACAATTTTTATATTATCATAATGAAAGAAATGAAGTAATTGAATTTAAATAAAAACATTAAGCGTATTAGAATAAGTTTGCTTTAAAAAAGCAAAAAATATAAAAAATATGGTATCTCCAAGCAAAAATCAATTGACTAGTCAGCCGTGTTGGAGTTAGTCAATACATGGTCGGCCAACACACTGACTAGACCAATCGGACCTACTAGTCGGGCTAGTCGAGGGACTTTTACAACAGTGCAACACGCCTCAGGTATGTACTGAACACATTGTTTCTACTGATGGTACTGGTGACATGCTTGTACTACATGACGTTGTCTAAGAGGAGCTGATACCTTCGTAAGAGAACAGAAAGGCCGATGATCTTGATATGCCTATTGCCTTGTGGAAGTCGTGTCATAACTGTGCCATTTATCCTCTAGCTGCTCGTGTTTCCTTGGATCATCTTTCAGAGGAGTACATGAGGTTTGCAGTGGGACTCTCTGCTGTCACTATCCCACGAACATACTAGGAGACAATACAAAATAATAGCTGGCGACTTTCCACGGAGGAGCAGATGACAACTTTACAATCTCGTGGTACCTGGAGCATTGTTTCTGCTCCTCCAGGTGCGTTTGTTGTGGGGTGCAAATGGATCTTTACGATGAAGCAACGTGCAGATGGCAGTGTGGATCGCTACAAGGCGAGGCGAGGCTCGTAGCACGAGGGTTCACTTAGACGTATGGGATGGACTACCGGAATACCTTCTCATTGGTGGCTAGATATTCGACCTTGTGCATTCTTGTATCAGTTGCTGTGACTCAAGACCAGTCGCTTTAAGGTGTGTGGGATCCACAAAGCAATTTATGGCCTGAAGCAGAGTCCGAGAGCTTGGTACCAGTAGCTCTCAGAGTTGTTAGCACTAGGGGTTTGTGCGGTCCACTACATATTATTCACTTTTTGTTCGGAGGACATAGAGAGGTGCAATTGCCATTCTAGTTAATGTGGATGACATATTTGTCATGGGTGATAATGAGCAGGGTATTCAGGCTGCTAAGGAGTTCCTAGGTGAGCAATTTGTGACTAAGGACCTTGGTGATCTACGTTACTTCCTCGGATTAGAGTTCGCTAGGAACCCGCGTGGTTTTGTGATGATCGATAGGAAGTTTGTGACTGATCTCCTACTAGAGACCGGTATGACAGGGTGCAAGCCTGCTGCTACCCCTATTGATATGAGCATGAGATTATATGATGATGACACTGTGAGGAGGTAGATAAGAGGAAATACTTGGAGCTTGTTGGGAAGCTCCTTTATGCTACCATTACCAGGCCTAGCATATCGTTTGCTGTGAGCAAGGTGAGCCAGTGCATGGAGCAGCCCATGCAGGCACATGTGGATGCTGTCCATATGATTCTAAGATATTTGAAGACTTCACCAGGTACTAGCCTTATATTCTGCAGAGGTGCATCTCTTGAGGTGACATCTTGTGCAGATGTATATTATACAGGATGCCCTAGAGTCAGGAAGTCTACATCTGGCTCTGCAGTTTTTGTTGGGAGTTCACTCATGTCATGGAAGAGCAAGAAGCAGACAGTGGTTGCTTGATCCAGTTAGAGTCTGAGTACAAAGCCATGGCTCAAGGGAGCACAGATATGATGTGGATTAGATCAATCTTGATTGATCTTGCAGTTGAGGTACCTCTTCCCATGCAGCTTCTATACGACAATCAAGTGGCTCTATTTATTGCCAATAATCCTGCATTTCATGAACGAACCAATCATATAGAGGTGGATTGCCACTATACCAGAGACATGATCTAGAAGGGACTCATATCCACCTCCCATGCCACTACTGGAGATCAGTCTGCAGATATATTCACCAAAGCACTTGCTAGTGGTCCATTTCAGAGATATTGTTCAAAGCTAAGCATAATACACTTATATGCTCCGGCTTGAGGGGGAGTGTTGAGATATTTGTATATCTTGGTGTTTATTTCTTAATCGAATTGCTTCTTTGTACTTCTTATGCAATTTACGCGGGGCTTTTCCTATATAAGAGATTCCTATGGATCTATGAATGTATGCGATTCTATTCCTTCGACAATAACTAATTCTCTAATTTACTAGATGCATCTTATGATAGCTATTTCTATGAACAAAATATTGTCTCATAATCATTATCTACATTTTAGAATCAAATGTCTCATCTGTTTTTTTGGAACAAAAGATGTCTTTGAAGTGGTTAACTTGTTTTGTTTCCATTTTCACTATCTATCAATCAATAATCAACATTAACAACGATATGTTCGATATGATCGATATGTGCGATATAAAGGTCATTGGTAATCGATATTTGTGATATACGTGTGTATTTATAAGTTATTTACCATTTAAGAAGTTTGATGAACTCCATTTCTGATATATATCAATCATCAATCGGTATTAATAACAATATGACCAATATGTGCGATATAAGTAGTATAGATGAGCAATCAAGATTAATAACGATATGACTGATATGCGCGATATAAGTGGTATAGATGAGAGATATGTGATATAATTTTGTATTTCTAAGTTATTTACTGTTTTAATAACATGGCAAAAAATGGTGAAAAACGACTTTTTCGAGCCATTTACGAGATTTCAACCGAAATCATCAAAATTTCCTGAAATTTCATCGAATTTTCCAATTTGTCAGGTGACCAAAACGAAATCGAAATTGAGACTTCGAACCTTGATGCAATCCAACTTCGATGGCATTCGAGTCCACCATAAAGTCATCACATAATGGTTAACCATCTCAAAAGCTTCCACCCTCGAAATCTGGGTCAAGAAGTTTTATATTAACATTGATATGTAGCTTCTTTTGAATGTAAACATGAAAAGAAGGCGCTTTATTAAGAACCAAGGTTAAGTGGTTCTATGAAGTATGCATTAACACCTTCCTCTTTATATAATTTGAAGTACTAGGCATCACTGAGTTGTTTCCCGCATTGCCCCTACCCTTTTCTAGCTTCAGAGTTTGCGAGGAAGGGATATACCAAAAAGGCAACGATAAAGAATTTGCATGTGTATCAAATCCATGTGTACATGTCTTTTGCCAATGATTACCAACTCGAAAGAACCACCGGGAAGAATGGAGAGGTCCAATGACAACTCAATGGGAGTCGGTTGGATAACTTGCAACCTATTAAATGTATATTCAACAACGACAAGGAGTCCGCTAAATGAGCGTCAAAAAAAAGGAGTCCGCTAAATGACTTAAAAGGCATGAGTCAATTAACTAGGTTTCAACATACTTCCATTTCGTAATAACCTTAAATGAGGGATGCACATGTATTTGAGAAATATATGCAGACTCTGAAAGGTGAAACCATTGCACCAGATCCCAAAGAATCAATCTCCTCCGAGAATCTCGCCATGATAGTGGCGCCCGTCAATGCCACCATAGTAGTGGCCAACTGAGATGAAACAATGTCGAAGTTAGCCGCCTCATCTATTCCACCTGCAAGGGAGACATCCTTGGCACCAAACATGTCACTCCTGGAAATGTCACCATCGCTGCAAACATGAGGATCCACTTTGAAGGGAATACTCTGGGTACGAGTCCAATATCTTGTCAATCACCACCACGAAGGTTGCATTCAGGTTGTTATCTAGCAATAACCCATCTAATACTACTCCCACCACCTTGTCAAGTTCCTTTAGAGTGATTGTTAACGAATCCATCTAGCAAGAAGTAAGAGGAACACCTTCGTCACATATATATGTTAGTACTTGTATTTCGTGCACCATCAGAGAAGTGTGGTCGAAGCCATTCGAGCTTGCCGAATGATCAACTCTGTTGAAATCCAAAAGCAAATGGTGCTCCATATAAGTTAAACCATGAACTCTGATCACAAGGCTATCCAATAATGTCAAATCCCCCTTGAAAAATGCTTGAGAACCGGTTCATAGAAGACAGCATAAACTTCAACCCAACTTCCCAATGGGTCAATTCCAATGAGAAGCTTGGACCCGTCATGCCATACGTTAGCTAATCCTACCAACTCTTTAAGGATATGACTGGGCCAAAGGGACGTTCTCTTGCAATTTCCTCATCTTACTGCCTCAACACCCTCCACATCTTGGATTCTGGTGCTTGCGATCCATAACCCCTCACCTGAAGCATTGCAAAACACCGCTACAGATGAGGACTTACTCAGACTCCCATAATGAAAGCATTACCATTTGGATGACGGGTTACCTGCGGGTTAGGGGAGTTTACCCCCCTTAACCCACATCTCGCTCTCTCCCCGTGGGCCCCACTTTATTCCTTTTTTAAAAAATTAAATAAATCAATTTTACGTCATCAATCCTATCAAAAAATAATAGATTATACAATCATATCATATAAAAATTATAAACTACTCCACTTCTACTCACTTTTCCAAACTTCAATACAATCACATCACAATAACTACTCACTTTTTCAAACTTCAATACAATCATATCACCCCAAACCCACTTCTAACCCACCCCCAGTTTAACCCTCTATCCAAACACCAAAATCCAAAAACGGGTTACCCTCTACCAGTTTAACCCGCCTTAACCCGCCAACCAAACGCACCAAGGTTTCTATATGGGCTTTCTTTGATGGAGGACACTACCGTTCAGTGAGCCACGATGTTTGCGACGAACAATTATCGACACATCTTCAACAAGCCCCTCTATCTGTAGTGGTCTTCTCTCTCAAGCACTCCCTCTCCTTGGATCTCCTTCTTCTCCACCGCATTCTGTCACGCTCGCTAGTCTCTCATGCTCCATTGAGGCCATTTTATTTATAGTTTCTATAAATATATATACATATAACTTTTTAAATCGCTTGCTTAAAGGTTCACACCACATCTCTTTTCAAGGGAACTAGTACCTTGATCCGCCTCTTATTTGTTCAAACCTAAATTGCAACAAGAATAAGATCATTTCAGAGCCTTGTCTACATGAAAAGTCCATCAATTAACATGTTAAACGAACACCCAGGACTCCTAATGCAAGAAAGTGTATGCAACCGGAATGAACTACAAATATGCTAAGCTATATCCTTGTTGGATCCTTTGTGTGGTTGGATACACCCTTGCACTGTTTGGCACTAAAGAAAAAGAGGAAGAAGTTGTAACACAACACTTCATCCGAGCTATCTGTCTGGAATTCTACGATGCTGGGGGGTTGTCCAAATAAAGGACCATCAATATTATAAGCCTCACTAAAATCCCATTGATTTGTCACATAAGTTTTAGGATTAAGAACCAAGCCTGGTTGAACCTGCAAGTCATTACATGTATCCTTATTTGGATTGAACTCGGTCAAGTTTGCTATTGGTTTAACATTGAATTACCATAGTACTGGCGCTGACTCATACATATCAAATGTGACATCCTCGTATCCAGGTACCCGTTTACACGACATTCGCGGCATTAAATTCAATAATGATCACATTAGACAACATGAAATTGAGGGAAAAATTTTTACGTTTCGTAATGACATTTGTAGAGGTTTATATATGTTGCGATGTACTGTTTCGTATTTTCTATTTATATATTGTACGTCTATGTAATTTACCCAAGGGTTTTCTCTCTATATAAGAGACCCGAGGGCTCTATGGAATAATACATCAGAGTATCGATTACTCTAACATGGTATCAGAGCCAAAACCCTAACCCTAGGGTTTCTCCCCCCCCCCCCCCCACCCGCCGCCATCAGCCCAGCCAGCCCCTCCCGTCGCCGCTAGCCCAGCCAGGCCGCCACCGCCAGCTCCAGCCGCCCCCCAGATCTCCAGCGGGGCCCCTAGCAACACCAGCCAGGCCCCCACCCTCGCCGCCCCCCCCCCCCCCCCAGCCGTCCCCGGCCTCGCCAGCAGTCCCTAGCCCCGCCGCCGAGGCTTCCACAGCCTCTATTCGTCACCGGGGCTCCTCTACTTCGGCCGGTCTCGGATAGATGATGGGTTCAAGTGCATAACGTCTACATATGCACTTGAATCCTCAAAGGTCTTGGTAGACACCAGTTTCTTTGTCTATCATCCCTAGTTGTGCTACCGGACTTCAGGACTTGATAAGCTCTCTCCTAGGGCTATCAAGTGTGTTTTTGTGGGCTACTCCAGGACACAGAAAGGATATCGTTGCTATGACCCCGTTCATGACAAGTACTATGTGAGCGCTGATGTTACATTTTTCGAACCAGTCATGTACTTCTCTCCTGCAGGTGACAGATTGGTCTCCTCCACATCCACAGATTCTAATGTCTATGTGCCTCCACCTCCAAGCCTGGGTCAATCCTCTACTCCACCACCACCACCACCTCCAACTGTACCTTTTCCTAAGTTCTATACAAGGCGGACAGGCCCTGCTCAAGCTATATGCCAACCATCCAGCACGCCTCAGGTATGTTCTGATGTTATCACTAATGATGGGTTAGACAATGCACCAGTGCAGGAGCCTTTACTACAGGAGGAGGATCAACCAGTCAACACAGTGATAGATGATCTGGATCGGCCCATTGCTCACATGAAGCAGCGAAGACGATGTGCTTCATATCGTCTTGCCTCTCAAGTCTCATTTCATCGTCTCAATGGGGATTTCCAGAAATTTGCATCTGTTGTCTCGTCAGTCGAGATTCCACGGACCTATCAAGATGCCATGAAGATTGATTGCTGGCGTCTAGCCATGGAAGAGGAGATGCGTGCCTTGCAGTCTAGAGGGACTTGGTCTCTTGTCCCCATTCCTCCAGGTGCCTCCGTGGTGAGTTGCAAGTGGGTGTTTACGGTGAAATATCATGCGGATGGACGTCTCGACAGATACAAGGCCAGACTTGCGGGGATTTACCCAGACGTATAGGGTAGATTATTTGGATACTTTTTCACCAGTGGCTAGACACTCCACTCTTCGCATCCTCCTATCTGTTGCTGTGGTACGTAACTGGACCATTTTTCAGCTTGACGTCAAGAATGCTTTCTTGTATGGTGACCTACAGGAGGAAGTCTACATGCAGCAGCCACCAGGGTTTGCTGCTGAGGGGGAGACTCAGATGGTGTGCAGACTTCATAAGGCTATCTATGGCCTCAAACAGAGTCCCCGAGCATGGTTCCAGAAGCTTTCCCAGCTAATTGAACGACATGGGTTCAGGAGATCAAATGCGGACCATTCACTGTTCATCCAGAAGACTCCTAGAGGTACAGTTGTTGTCATGATATATGTTGATGACATCTTGGTTACAGGAGATGATGCTCAGGGAATTGAGATAACCAAGTCCCTGTTGGGAAGCCAGTTCATTACGAAGGATCTGGGCACGATACGATATTTTCTGGGGATAGAGTTTGCAAGAAATGCACAAGGAATGGTAATGACTCAAAGAAAATATGTCACAGACTTGCTAGTTGAAACAGGAATGACTGGATGCAGACCTTCAAGTACACCTATGGACCCAAGCATGAAGCTGTACGGCGATGATACCGAGGAGGTGGACAAAAGAAGGTACAGAGAGATGGTGGGTAAGCTCTTATACATTACTATAACTCGACCGGATATTGCCTTTGCAGTAAACCGGGTGAGTCAATTTATGGAGCAGCCGAGGCAAGTTCATATGGATGCCTTGTATACGATATTGAGATATCTGAAGTCTTCCCCAGGCACAGGGTTGCTATTCAGGAAAGATACAGATCTGTCTATTTCAGCTTGTGCAGATGCAGATTATGCAGGATGTCCAAGGGATCGTAAATCTACTTCTGGATTTGCTATCTTTATAGGAAGCTC
Organism: Ottelia alismoides; assembly: GCA_037367405.1. Taxonomy (NCBI): domain Eukaryota; kingdom Viridiplantae; phylum Streptophyta; class Magnoliopsida; order Alismatales; family Hydrocharitaceae; genus Ottelia; species Ottelia alismoides. The sequence goes on from JAZKJV010000400.1 coordinate 166,898, forward strand.
TTTAGTTTCTTGGAAAAGCAAGAAACAGACTGTTGTGGCGAGATCCAGTGCTGAATCCGAGTACAGAGCCATGGCACAAGCAAGCGCAGAAATGATGTGGGTTAGAGCAGTCTTAGTAGATTTGAATGTAGATGTCTCCTTGCCTATGAATCTCCAATGTGACAATCAGGCAGCATTGTTTATTGCCAATAATCCAGCTTTTCATGAGAGAACAAAGCACATCGAGGTGGATTGTCATTATACTAGAGACATGATTCAGAAGGGCTTCATTTCCACTTCTCATGTCAGTTCAGAGGACCAGACTGCTGATATATTCACCAAGCCATTGCTCAGAGGACCTTTCCAGAGATGTTCTTCCAAGCTGAGCATGATAGATATCTATGCTCCATCTTGAGGGGGAGTGTAGAGGTTTATATATGTTGCGATGTACTGTTTCGTATTTTCTATTTATATATTGTACGTCTATGTAATTTACCCAAGGGTTTTCTCTCTATATAAGAGACCCGAGGGCTCTATGGAATAATACATCAGAGTATCGATTACTCTAACAACATTCAACATTAATATAAACCACGAAGCCAACAACAAGAAGTGTCACCAATTTGCATTTCATTAATTTCTGTATATGTAGCTTGTAATAAAATAAGCTGACAGTGTATACATGTGTCCCAAAATGAACAGAAGAGAAAGAAAAGCAATATACATTAATAGAACACAAAATTGTAACGACTGTACCGTCAGGTATAACAGCGGATGCTCGGAATCATTAGCCAGCTACTTAGATGCTGGTGATTTGCCTGTCAAACATGCAAGGAACAAAAGGATGTCAACAGATGTTGTGTACATTTTAGCATAGTAAAAATAATAACTAATTTAATGTCCAAAAGAGAGCAAGTAGAAAGGCAATGACAAATAAAAGTTACAACTACTTGCGCGGTGAATGGTTTTCAAGCTGCCTTGTTTGTATGCCCCATGATTTCCCATCACCCTATAACTTTCTATGTATATAATACCATTTTCATATACTAATTAGAGATCCATATATGTATGTTATTTCTTTTGTTATTTAGATATTATAATTATAGATCTTGGTGATGAGAAAGATGACACTTTGATTTGATTCAAGTGTAGTGGATAGTCCGTGGTCTTAGTCTGAGTGTGACCTCTCACTATGACTCTAAGGCATGAAGAGTACCTTGGGGTTGAGGTGCCTCCGTACGCATGCGGTGGAGTGTGATGCATCCTGACTAAGTTTCCAACACGTCTACTAACTTATCTATCACCTGTAGTAGTAGTTCTAAGATCCGATTAGTTGTTGTTGATTGATGTTTGGTGATAAATGATGATTCTGTACCAATCTCAACTATAGTCAACTCAATTGTGACTGATCTTAATTCTAACTAAACTCAATTCTAATTGATCTCAACACTAGCCAACTTGATCGTAATTGATCTCATATCTTAGCCAAACTCCAATATGCTTCATTCTAAGTTCAATTGTAATTTTTCCATATTTAACTGTAACTGATTCAGATGTAGCCATCACCAAGCCCAGTGGCGGAATAGTAATCAAAACTCAAGCGGTTAGGAAGTCTCCTAAGAGACCCTTCCGTCTCGCCCTCCAAGAGAAAGTGCTATCTATTAGAGGGATATGTCTACTCCAAAACTACGCCATTGAGACGGGTGAGAGACTCTCTGGAAAAGTCACTCTAGAAATCAGTCCGATCGGTACGGGCTAGCGAGCTCGTAAGAAGTACGGGCTAGCGAGCTCGTAAGAAAACTAAAACCGAGGGACCCCCATCCTAGGTACCCTAAAACAGAGGTCAACGGAATTGGTCAAAAGTCTGGATCTCAAGGAGCTGTAAAAACACTGTGTGCTCGCGTAAAACCGCGAAAAGGACTGGGATCCTAGACATGCGCACTGGGCGAATGCTGCCCTACTTGGGCTTCCTATCTCCCGCCTAGTTGAGTGTCACCGCACCTCGTAAGGTCAGGTGTAAGGATCACCATGACTGGTACTCTAATTTATAATCATTACTGATTCACGATTATTATCACTTTATTGTCAAATCATCTCTTTCCCAATTCTTATGATGGTTAATAATACCGGTCTAGATCTCATGGTCATCTATCTTATTGATCGTGACCCATAGATAACAGAGTATGCCTAAAGGATGGTTTCCTGACGATGATCTAACTTTTTGGTCACATGTTATTGTTGGGAAAACCAAAATGACTTGTTCTATTCCATAAGCCCTAGGCTCTCTTATATAGGAGAGTAGCCTATGGGTAAATTACATAAAGAGGATAACAGAAAAATAAAATAACAAAGAGGTACAGTTAATATAAATGCGTCAACACTCCCCCTCAAGATGGAGCATAGATATCAATCATGCTCAGCTTGGACGTACACTTCTGGAATGGGCCTCGAAGTAATGCCTTGGTGAAAATATCAGCAGTCTGATTCTCTGATGTGACATGAGATGTAGCAATGAACCCCTTCTGAACCATGTCACGTATGTAGTGACAGTCAACCTCAATGTGCTTGGTCCTCTCATGAAAAGCTGGGTTATTTGCAATGAACAAGGCGGCCTGATTGTCACACTCCAACATCATAGGAAGAGGTATATCAATACATAGATCTGCAAGTAAAGATTTCACCCACATCATTTCTGTGCTAGCCTGGGCCATTGCCCTGTATTCGGATTCAGCACTGGATCTAGCTACCACTGTCTGTTTCTTGCTTCTCCACGAAACTAGAGCATCCCCAACGTAGACTGCAAATCCTGATGTGGACTTCCTGTCCTTGGGGCATCCTGCATAGTCTGCATCAGCACATGCCGTGATAGAGATCTCCTTTCCTTTCTTGAATAGCAAGCCTGCACCTGGAGATGATTTTAAATATCTCAGAATCATGTGTATTGCATCCATATGGGCCTGACGTGGTTGCTCCATGAACTGGCTCACACGACTCACTGCAAATGATATATCAGGTCTAGTGATCGTGACATACATTAGTTTGCCTACCAGTTCTCTGTACCTTCTCTTGTCCACCTCTTCTGTGTCATCATCATAGAGCTTCATACTAGGATCCATTGGTGTCGTAGCAGGTCGACACCCTAGCATACCTGTCTCAGTCAATAGATCTGTAACATACTTCCTCTGTGACATTACTAATCCATATGGATTTCTAGCAAACTCCATGCCCAGAAAGTATCTAAGGACTCCCAAGTCCTTGGTGACAAATTCGGTTCCCAGCCTTTCCTTTGCCTGCTTAATGCCCTGCTCATCATCACCTGTAATCAAGATATCATCAACATAAACCATGATTACAATGATACCTCTAGCCGTCTTCTGTACAAACAAGGAATGATCAGCATTGGAGCGTTTATATCTTTGTTTCTCAAAGAGGTCTGAAAGCTTTTGAAACCATGCTCTGGGGCTCTACTTAAGGCCATAGATGGCCTTATGTAATCTGCAAACCTTGGGACACTCCCCCTCAACAGCAAAACCAGGTGGCTGTTGCATATAGACTTCCTCCTGCAAGTCGTCATACAGAAATGCATTCTTCACGTCCAGTTGATAAAGTGGCCAGTCTCTAGCAACTGCAACTGATAACAGGATCCGTAGAGTGGAATGACGCGCCACAGGGGAGAATGTGTCAAGGTAATCTACCCCATATGTCTGTGTGAAGCCCCGTGCAACCAGGCGTGCCTTGTACCTGTCAATGGAACCATCTGCATTGTGCTTCACTGTAAACACCCATTTACAACTCACCGGGCTGACATCTGGAGGTATAGGAACCAAACTCCAGGTTCCTCTGGACTGAAGTGCCGCCATTTCTTCTTCCATAGCTCGCCGCCATCTAGCATCCTGCAAAGCATCATGATGATTCAAAAAATGTAACATCTGCACTGATCATATACCGCCGACGCACAGGATCAAAACACTTGTACCCCTTTTGAGTTCTGGAATACCCCACAAAGACACACTTGACAGCCCTAGGAGAGAGCTTGTCAGTACCAGGCGACAACTGATGGACGAATGCGACTGACCCAAACACACGAGGAGTAAGAACGAACAAATCCTTGTCTGGATAAATGAGTGAAAAGGGAATCTGTTCATTCAAGACGGATGAGGGCATACGGTTGATTAGGTAACATGCAGTAAGAACTGCATCACCCCAGTAGGAGTAGGGAGCATTACTCTGTATAAGAAGGGATCTTGTGACATCAAGAAGATGACGGTGTTTTCTTTCAGAAATCTCATTTTGTTGAGATGTATGTGCACAAGAGGTTTGGTGAATAATCCCTTTTGAGGAGTAGTAATTGGCCAAAGTGTGGATGCATAACTCTAAAGCATTATCACTTCGTACAAGTTTGACAGATGTGGAGAAAACATTCTGAATTTCATTTAGAAAATGGATAATAATATTTCCTGCTTCAGATTTATTTTTCATAAGAAACACCCATGACACTCTCGAGAAATCATCCACAAAGACAATATAAAACATGTGTCCCTGATGATCAGGCACACGACTCGGACCCCAAACATCTATATGAAACAACTCAAATTTGGAGTTACTACTCCGACCTGGACGACTGGAAAAGGACGACCTGTGATGCTTTCCCAACTGACATGCCTCACACTGGATAGGTGTGTGAGAGAGACCATAGGGTAGAACCCGACACAACTTCTGAAGCGGTAAATGACCAAAACGCAGATGCCACAGGAGAGGAGATACTTGTCCAGCAGGAGAAGATGTGGTTCCGGCAAATGGGGTCTGGTTCAGACGGTAACGGCCTCCTTGCTCATAGCCATGACCAATCACGTTGCCCGTACGGATGTCCTGAAAAATCAAAGAAGATGGATCAAAAATAGCTCGACAATGGAGATCCTTCGTAATCTGACTAATTGACAACAAATTCATAGAGAAATATGGTGCATGTAGGACATTCTTAAGCTGCATAGAAGATGTCAATCTAATCTCCCCCTGACCCGTGATAGGGGAGTGCGTGCCATTGGCAATCACTACTGTTCGTCCTGGAGGGATCTGAGTGTATCCTGTAAGTAGACTCTGGTCGCCACATAGATGATGTGTAGCGCCCGAGTCCATGATCCGTGGCAATGTATCAGATCTACTACTGTGGAGTGCAAGTGTACTACCTGAAGTACTAGTAGATGCAGAGGCAGAAGCAGCAGCATCAGTATGACTCTCCGTAGTCGGTGCTGGATCAGATGGTGGGATAATGCCCCTGAGGCGGGCAACTAGATCATCAAATCGTTGATCCAAGGTAGCAGCAGATGGTGGCTCTATCTTCTCAGCGGCTCGTGCAGATGCAGGGAATCCGTGCTTCGAATAGCATGTGTCTTCATTATGTCCGACTCGGTGGCAATATGTGCATGTTGGCCTAGTACGGCCACTCCTTCCACAAGGTCCACTTCCACGGCCCTGTTGATGAAATCCGCGGCCTCTGTTTGCCGCCATGGCTGAGGATTTCTGACTCACAGCTGCTGAAGGTACTGTGATCCTACTCAATCTGTGAAAGGCTTCCTCCATGGGAGGAATAGTCGAATCTGCCAAGATCTGAGACCGTGCTGCCTCATACTCTGGATCGAGTGCAGCGAGAAACACACCCACCATCGTCGCATTCCTGTATGTCTTCTGCTGTTCTGGCGTGGCGGTAAGGGGCATGAAGCTATAGAGCTTCTCGAACATCCCTCTCAGTGATGTGTAGAGAGAATGTAAAGGACGGCCATTCTGCTTTATTGTGAATATATCATGCTGCAGTTGCAGGATCTTCGTTTCGTTCTTTGCCTGAGAATATGTCGCCGCCAGAATATCCCACATGTCTTTGGCTGTGGGTTGATGTAGAATGTCGTTGGCAATTTCGATAGCCAGTGTGCCAGATAGCCAGACCTTGGCATATGCATCATTTGCCTCTCATGAGGCATGGACTCCAGTCTTCTCTGCAGGCTCAGGTTCGGTAAGAATGTGCTTCTTACCTGTAGACTTCATCATACTCATGAACTGCATTGCCCACAGTTCATAGTTCGTACCATCCATCTTGACAATGGGCGCTGGACCACGAAATGCGCCAATAGACGGGATATCTGCCTTGTTGTCTGACATACTGGAGATGGAAGACTGGAGCGACTGACAGAAGATAATCTTTGTCTACAATGACATAGACGGGATTAGTTGCATGTGTAGACGTGAAGCAACTATCCCCATGAATATGTGCGCGCTACGGTCTGGATACGCGCGCACAGAGTTCACACGCAGGGGCGACAAGAAAACGCTACTCGCGTGTGCAACTGAGACGAAGAGACGCACAATGCGCTACTGTAATGCGCACGGATCTCGCGCACCAATGCGCACAGATGCGCACAGGTGCACGGCTGGAGCGCGCAGGCGCTAGGGCTGGAGCGCGCAGGCGCTAGGGCTGGAGCGCGTAGGGCTGAAGGGCTGGAGTGCGCTCACGCGCGCACCGATGCGCACAGGCAGTGCGCTACTAGGACTGGAGTGCGCGCAGGCGATCGGAGAAGAACACCGCCGTAGGCGATTGGAGGTAGGCGGCACCGAGTAGAGAGAGAGGGGAGAGAGAGAGAGAGGCCGGTGGGTGGGATGGGCTAGGGTTAGGGTTCCGAGAACTCCGGTCTAGGACCGTCGCTCTGATACCATGTTGGGAAAACCAAAATGACTTGTTCTATTCCATAAGCCCTAGGCTCTCTTATATAGGAGAGTAGCCTATGGGTAAATTACATAAAGAGGATAACAGAAAAATAAAATAACAAAGAGGTACAGTTAATATAAATGCGTCAACAGTTATTATTGATGATGTACTCATATCTGAGATGTTTCTTGTATAAGGGCTTATATCCAAAATTCTACTTAAGATTTTATATAAAAAATTTCAACAGTATGTCATCAACATATCAATCAGTACCTAATATGAAGCTCCGTTGATTCTTGGACAAGTATGAGTTCTAAACAGATATAATTGTAAAGACTACTTAGAATTCCGAATGAAAGTATTCTACAAAATTGACGCGCTTTCCAACCACAAATTAGATTAGGCAAAAATTCATGAGATAAGACTATGATAAATGATCGCCAAAACAATGGTTTTCAAATAGATTCAAACTTCCTTTAGAAGTTGATACTAAAAACATTATTGATTCAGATACAATTTGTTGCTCGAGATACTGAGATAGAGAATCGTGATCATAAGATATACAAGATATGTGGTACATCATATTTTGTACCATATTGATCATAATTGTATGCTATTTATAAAGTTTGAGGAACTCTAAATTGCATGCACTGTTATCAACTTAATCTTGCTACTATAATCAACTTTATGATTTATAAAAAAAAGTTAAATTTTTTAATTAGGAGCTGTTTACATTTACTCCAACTTTTTTTTAAAAAAATATCTTTTTATTAGGAGCATAGCCAGAATTTACATTTACTACAATTTTTGCAAAAAACTTAATCTTTTAATTAGGAGCTGAGATGTAACTAGAATTTGCATTTAATCCAAAATTTAAAAAATTTATTCTCTTAATTAGGAGCAGATCAGAATTCGCATTTAATCCAATATATATATATATATAATTTAATCGATTAGTAATCAGAATTTGCATTTAATCCAAAGTTTTTATATAAAAAATTTAATCTTTTAATTAGGAGATAACAATAATCAATCAGAATTTCCATTTGGTGGAGTACTTGGTTGTATGCGCCATTACCCCATCCAGAGTTTTGTCCCACATCTTCCAGTAGTGGGACTTGGAGGCTCTGTGGAGGCTATATAAAGAGCCTCAGGCCTCCTGTAACCATTGAGAAAAAGCAATGCAAGATATGCTCCTTTGAGGGCTTCTCCAGTGGTTTCATCCCGCTCCTCACGGAGTAGGGTTCCACGTGAAATCCCGCTATGTTCTTATTGTTCTTTATCTTTTTCCATGTTTCGCTTCCGCTTCCTATTTTCTAACATGGTATCAGAGCGGGTTCGATTCTCGAGGAATCATGTTTTATTTATTTTGTCGAGATTCGATTTGAATTCTCATCTTGATTATTTATGTTCAAGTTGTAAGATCATTATATGTTCCGGAGATTTTCTCTTATTTAGTTCCGATAATCATGGTGTTCCATATTTATGTTTCTTGTTCTTATGCTCTGTTTTATCATTTCGCTTCCGCTTTCGATTTTCTGTTTTATCATTTTTTCGAGAACATGATTTTCTAACATGGTATCAGAGTAGGGACTCCATATTTTGCCATCGTTTGTTCAGTGGTCCCATCATTATTGTTGTTTTGTCGGCCAGAGTTTTCATGTAAGCCATAGGGACTCCAGAGTAGAGGACCATTCCCTATTCCATATTGGCAAGGGTTTTCATGTGGTATCATAGGTACACCAGAGCAGTGCACCATTCTCTGAGCCAGATGGGAGAGACCCAGTTCTCTGACGATGAGACTTTTTCAGACTCCATTCTCCAACGACCGTGAACTCCGACGAGGATTGCACAACCACGACCCTTTTTAAATATCATCAGCCCGCTTGGGCCGTTACAACAGTAAGCCCACTTGGGCTCAAATAACCTCACGGCATTTTTCGTATTTTTTTAGTAGGAAAAATGTCGTGAGGTTATTTGAGCCCATGTGGGCTTACTGTTGTAACGGCCCAAGCAGAGTGTGGTATTTTAAAAAAATGATGAATGGAGGAAACAGGAGGGGGGACTCAACGTGAGTAAAAAAAGGGGAGGGGCCCAACTTAAAAAAAATCTTGAGGGCAATTTCCTTGAGTGCCCAAAGTTGGGCCCTGTTTGTAAAAAAAAAAAGAAAGAGGCACGCACAAAAAAAGCCGTATGCAATTTAAAAAAAATGGCGGCTATTTTAAAAAAAAATTGACAAAAAGCCGCAAGGATTTTTTTTTGAGAATTTTCATGTTTTCCCCATTATCTTGTCTTCTCCCAACTTTGTCGATGTTCATTTTCCGACAAGCATGGGAGAAAGGAGGAGTATATTTGTAGGGTCACATGTCTGTTCATGATCCACATTTCAGATTCAGATGCCAGTCTCCAGACCAGATAGATGATCAGAGATCAGACTCTACAGTTCAGACATTCAGACTCGACGATTGATTCCGAGTATCCAGTTTCAGACACGCACATGGATTCGGTCTTCTTTCTGATGAGCATGTATTTTGCCATTGTTTGTTCAATGGTCCCATCATTATTCTTGTTTTGTCGGCCATAGTTTTCATGTGAGCCATAGGGACTCCTGAATAGAGGACCATTCCCTATGCCATATTGGCAAGGGCTTTCATGTGGTATCATAGGTACTCCCGAGCAGTGCACCATTCTCTGAGCCATATGGGAGAGACCCAGTTCTCCGACGAGGAGACTTTTTTAGACTCCATTCTCCAGCGACCGTGGACTCCGACGAGGATTGCACAGTTACATCCCTTTTTCAGTTCGGCCCTTTTCAGAGATGGCGCAGTTGTCCACATTGTTGTGGCGGGCCAGAGTACTCCGACGAGGAGACTCATTCCAGTTGCAGTGACTCTGACAGGCGTAGTTCAGAGCACATGCTCTTCGACGAGGAGATTCATCAGACTCACACTCCAGCCCATTCGTCCTCCTCACCTGCACTGCATGAGAAGCAACGTCCTCGACTGCAGCAATGCACGCGTTGGGTTGATATTGTCCGTAGTGTCCTGTAGCGTTGAGTTGAGTTTCTTTCTGTTTGTCCAAGCTGAGCATTACATGCTCCAGCTTGAGGGGGAGTGTTGGAGTACTTAGTTGTATGCGCCATATGAGTTGTAGCAGGGTAAATGGATCCCTCCAGGATCCATTTTACCCCATCCAGAGTTTTGTCCCACATCGTCCAGTGGTGGGACTTGGAGGCTCTGTGAAGGCTATATAAAGAGCCCCAGACCTCCTGTAACTATTGAGAAAAAGCAATGCAAGATATGCCCCTTTTAGGACTTCTCCCGTGGTTTCATCCCGCTTCTCACGGAGTAGGGTTCCACGTAAAACCCCGCTATGTTCTTATTGTTCTTTATCTTTTCCATGCTTCACTTCCGCTTCCTATTTCTAACAGCATTTAGTCCGATATATATGTATATATTTAATCTTTTAACTAGGAGCAGATAACATAACAGTAAGCAGAATTTGCATTTAATCAAAAATTTATATATAAAAGAATTTAATCTTTTAACCAGAAAAAATATTTTTGAGCATGATCTCTTGATGCAACAAAATTCAATGATCAATTACAATCCCCAAAATATATCTAAGATTCTAATGACATTCCTAACAAAGATCAAATTTATATATAAATTCATGCATGACAGCAAGAGAAGGAAAAATGGAATTGTACATAATTAGATCTTCAAACTTGGAGAATGATGGGTTCTTTGAGCATGTTGTAGCTAATTCTTATAGAGAATACAATAACATGTAGTGTCGATGGAGGCTTCAATGTAGTAGGGGAGCAGCTCCTGCTGCTGGGCTTCTTGGAAAAAGGGAGCATCAACTCCCAACTGCTTGGGGATAACAGTAGCAACACCAATTTGGAGGCTGCACGGCCTCCAGCAACTTCTCCAATTGGAAGAGAAGCATCAGGGGTTGGAGGCTCTTGGCTTGGAATAAAGGGAGAAAAGGATAGGAAGGATAAAGGGAAAGAAATAGGAAAGGAAAGGGATCCCACCTTGGAAGAAAACAAAACTTTTGAAAGCCAAATGTCCCATTTAAGTGACATCAACCATGACAACAGCAAACTGTTGTTAGCTTGCTGATGTCATAATTATATTATATATTTTTTTACTGCTGGAATTTTACAGACAATAGACATTTAGCAGGGAATTTTAAATTTATTTTTTTTATTATTTTTTTAAACCATTTTTCATTTATTTAAGGTGTTAAAATTGACCGTATACGCACTACTACTCTCGGATTTCGACGCATAATATCTGTTTTTGATCTTTCTTAAATGACAATCAATATGAATATAATATTCATATATTTGGATTGCGTAAAATCTCTCGAATTTTTTGAGATATGGTCTTGGTTTGGGGTTAAATTTTGTGATTTTAAAATACCAAACGACTTCCAATTGACGAACGATCGATTCCATTGATCTTTTGTCGAATCGGATTTTTGGGTGGTCTCGATTTTTTTGCGGTTTCCAAATTGCTTCATGGCTTTTCCTTGGCACGCATTACGATGCGATTGACTTTTGGTCGATTGCGACCCAACAAGTTTTGATTTACGATCGATCGATCGAATTAGATTATTTAATATAAATTGATAATTTTACAATAACAGGCCGACATGACTGCCCAGCTATATAGTAGTGGAGCGAGACGTATGTTTTCTTTACGGAGTCCATAATCGTCTCCATGAAAGTCTTTCATCCCCCCCGAACCCCCCATGACCCCCCTAGCAAACCCCCTACTTCTCCACCGCATTTCCTATTTCTTTGTCCCCCTGACTGGACCTATGTTGTGTTGAAACTATAGGACTCCTCCATCTCCCCGTTGTTTAGTGGGTCAAATGGATCCTAATCTGGTCAAGTAAAGGTTTAATTGAATCCGGATGTTACAAATATACAAACCTTAAAGGGAGTCTCGTCCTCGAGATCGAGTCAGGGTTCCTACGTGTCTTGTTTGGATTTCATCTAGCCATAAAAACCTTAAAGAGTTTTGACCCCATAGAAACCTTAAAGGAAAAACAAGCTATATTCTTTTAATATGTAAATAATTATAAGGGCTTGTTTTGATGATTACTTGAGAAGATCTGCAGATATCGAGCCTGCATGTCTGCTTCAGTCTCCCATGTCGCCTTTTTGACACTGTGTCGGTGCCATAGTACCTTAACCAAGGGAATCTCTTTGCTACGAAGCTTCTTCACAGCACTGTCAAGGATCTGCATTGACCCCTCCTCATCTGTAAAATCCGGTTCCATGTCATGATTGTCATAGCTGATGACGTGTCGAGGGTCGTGCACATACTTCCTCAGATTGGATACGTGAAAGACATCGTGTATGGTTGAAAGGTGTAGAGGAAGGGCTACTCGATAGGCCAGCTTCCGCACTCTCGCAAGAATTTCGAACGATCCAACATACCGTGGTGCCATCTTGCCACGAACACCGAATATCTGTACTCCCTTCATGGGAGATACTCGCAAAAACGTCCAATCTCGCACATGTATTTACAGGAATTTCATTAGTATGAGAGTAAGTTGAATCTCAATAAAGCTATATATGCAATTTGATTAAGAGAAAAGGATCAGATTACCTGAAATTCCAAATATCTTTTCCGGCGGTCTGCATAGCTCTTCTGACGGCTTTGAGTCGTCTGAGATCAATGCTTGTAGTCTTCTCCAGGAGATTTACGGAATAGAGAGCATGATCACCTACCTCACGCCAATTGAGAGGTGTGAGGCATCTCTGCCCGTATAGGGCTTCGAATGGTGCCTTGTCGATACTGGAATGATAGTTGTTGTTGTACGCGAATTCTACTAATGGCAGATGGTCCTTCCAGGACCCCTTCCACTCCAGAGTGCATGCTCATGGTAAATCCTCGAGCATATGTATGGTGCGCTCGCTTTGGCCGTCAGTCTGCGGATGATATGTGGAACTCATCTTCAACTCTGTCTGTATTGTTGATATGAATTGATGCCAATAGTGTGATGTGAACCTCGAGTCTCTGTCAGTAACCACTTCGCGTGGTATACCGTGTAGCATGATAACATTCTGCACATATAGCCTGGTCAATCTGGATGGAGTGTAAGTCATGTTGACATGTATGAAATGGGCTGATTTGGTCAACCTGTCAACAACAATCCAAATAGAATCAAGGCCGCCTGGTGTCTTCGACAATCCGGTGACAAAATCCATAAAAATACTCTCTCACTTCCACTCGGGAATCGGGAGAGACTGTAACAACCATGGTGTTCTCCTGTACTTTGTCTTGACCATCTAACAGGTCATACATCTGTTGATATGATGTGTTACATCACGCTTCATCCCGCCCCACCGGAAATGTCAGCGCAGATCACGATACATTTTTGTGCTGCCAGGTTGAATAGATAATCGTGAAATGTGTTCCTCATCAAGAATGTCTCTGCGTAGTTGCTCGTCATTGGGCACAATGACCTTACCTGCTTTCCACGAGATCGACTCCGTCACAATAAAATCATCAATCTCATCCTTGACGACACACATGTATCTGTCTCGAATCCTAGGATCTGACTTCTGGCTTTCTACTATACTATCCCAAAGACCGCTGAATCGTGGGGGCAGGACAATAGATATGGATGCACTCTTCTGAGGATGCCAATCGGTCAAAGCTGCGAGCATATCCCACATATATAGCTAGTTTTCCGTACCCTTAGCATGAGCTCTCCTGCTAAGTGCATCTGCTGCAACGTTTCCTTTACAGGGATGGTAAGAGATCGTGCAATCATAATCCTTCAGTAGCTCAAGCCACCTGCATTGTCTCATGTTTAGCTCCTTCTCATCAAAGATGTACTTCAAAATCTTGTGATCCGTGAAAATCTCAAAATTCATCCCATAAAGATAGTGTCGTCGGATCTTCAAGGAGAAGATAACTGCCGCCAACTCCAAGTCATTGTAGGTAATTTCGCTCATGCGGTCGCAACTGACGTGATGCGTATGCAATCATGTGGCTTCACTGCACTAGAATCGCTCCTAAACCTTCTCCCGAGGCATCTGTATAGACTGCATAGTTCTGGATACCTAAAGGTAGTGCAAGAATGGGCATCGTTGTCAATCTCTCCTTCAGTGTCTTGAAGGCCTGCTCACATGAGTCATCCCAGATGAATGGAACTCCCTTATGTGTCAATTGTGTCAGGGGTAGGATAATTCGTGAAAATCCATTGACAAAGCATCTATAGTAGCCCGCTAATCCAAGGAAGCTTCGAATCTGAGTGACTGTCTTGAGTTGCTCCCAAGACATTACTGCTTTAATCTTCGCCGAATAAATTGCGATACCTTGGGATAACTAGAACTCGCAATTGCTCATCTTGGCATACAACTTGTGCTCTCGTAATGTGTCGAGGACAATTTTCAAATCATTTGCATGATCCCATTCATTCCGAGAATATATCAACACATCATCAATAAATACCACCACTAATCTGTCCAAGTATGGATGGAAGATCACGTTCATCATGTTCATGAATGTTGCAGAGGCATTGTTGCGCCCAAACGGCATCACCACAAACTTATAGTGTCCATAACAAGTCCTGAAAGCTATCTTTGGAACATCTGACTCTCAAATCCTTAGTTGATGATAGCCAGATCGAAGGCCGATCTTTGAAAACACAGAAGATCCCTATAGCTGATCAAATAAATCATTGATGCACGGTAAATGATAACGATTCTTCACCACAAACTCATAGCGTCCATAACGAGTTCTGAAGTGAAAGCTGTCTTCGGAACATCTGACTCTCGAATCTTTAGCTGATGATAGCCAGATCGAAGGTTGATCTTTGAGAACATAGAAGATCCCTGTAGCTGATCAAATAAATCATCGATGCACGCAAAGAATAAAGGTTCTTCATCGTTCTCTTATTCAGTTGCCTTTAATGAATGCATAATCTCATGGATCCGTCCTTTTCCTAACGAAAAGAACTGGAGCACCCCAAGGTGAAGTGCTCAGTCTCACAAAACCCAAGTCAAGTAACTTGGAACTGCACCTTAAGCTCTCTCAGCTCAGCTGGTGACATGTGGTAAGGGGCCTTCGAGATCGGTTGTGTATCTGATAGCAATGTTATCTCGAACTCTCTCTCTCTCAGGAGGTAATCCTGGTAGCTCATCAGGAAACACATCTGGGTAGTCTGATACTACTCTGATGTTGTGTGACATCAACTCACGATGGGATGTCTTCCGAACAAATGCCATATGTGAGTCACATCCCTGGTCAACAAGTCTCTAAGCTCGCAACACTGAAATATACTCCATTTTGGAGTCATGTAATGTTCCCTCAAAGGTGAACTCAGACAAGTCTGGAACCCTGAAGACAACTGTCTTCCTAAAGCAATCAACTAGAGCATGATGAGCTGATAACCAATCCATGCCCAAAATCAAATCAAACTCATCAAATTGTAGTAACAAATAGTCTGTGATGATCTCGTGACTGTCTTCTAACTATCATGGATGTGACAAACAACTGGCCACCTGGCCCATGGATGTGGTAGGGAGGATATAGGGCCTCTGAAACTCTACCCAATGAAGTTAGTAACCTCGAAGCATTGAAAGATTGCGTCACTCCAGAATCAAACAAAACATGAAAAGGTCGGTCCAAGACTAATACCGTACCTTTCACCACAGTAGTTGTTGATCGTGCTTGCTCCTCGGTCACCGCATGTGGTTGTCCCTGTTTAGCTGGTGCGGTACTGGAACCTGCCATGCTCTGTGTCTGTCTCGACGGCCTCCTGAAATTGGAGTAACAGCCACGGAAACTCCCTGTATGTTGTGCCTGCGGCTGCGAAGACTGTGGCTGTGGTCGAGGCTCACTAGAAGCCTGTGGGTACTGATATTGGTAATGTCCCCACTCATTGCACAAGTATCATCTCACAGATGGGGTAGACATGGTAGTCGTGCCTGTGCTCTGAGTCGGTCCTGCTGGGGGTTTGTCTGCTCGCTGCGACCCAGATAGTCGAGCTGGAATCGTGCCATGTATAGCGAGTGCTCCTTCTAAGGTAGTTGCGGAAGATGAGCGAGCATCGCTTGAAAATGTCAAACCTGTAGGACGAAACCGGCTAGATGACCTCTGTTGCTTGAATGGTCGGTCTGAATGACCATTGTGGCGTAGGTGTTGCTCCATATGAGCTCCCAAAGCGTCTCTCTCGGATATCCTCAAACTTCTCCGCTGCATCAATATCCTCGGAGATGGAAGTGATACACAGTCCTGCTAGCTTCTCCTGCACCTCCTCTCGCATCCCTCTAATGAACTTTTCTAGATTCTCATATGGAAACACAACAACTGATGAAGTGTGTCGTGACATCTCGATGTAGCGAACGAAGTACTACCTGGCTGTCATCTGTCCCTGTCGATGCTCTGCGAACAGTCAGCGCTGGGACTCCTTCCACTTCCCAGAAAAGAAGTGGAATTTGAACCTTGTCTCAAAATCGTCCCATGTGGGATCGCGTCCCAACTCAGAAACTGTTGCCTCCCACCATCTCTCTGCAAATGCTGTAAATGAATACTCCATGAAAAATACCCACGAGTCTCATGGTGCACGTATCATTCGAAGTACCTTCATGACCCTCTTCAACCACTGCTCAGTCTGGTCTGACATCCTGGTGCCCTCGAACATGGGCACATTGTCCCGTTGATATGATGCGAAAGCCGACTGATACCTGTGAATGGCAGAGTATTCGGGTGCGCCCTTATCTGCAAAATATACATGGTCCTGCTCCCTGTTGTAATCTCCATCCGCTGCTCCATGTGCTGACATCTCATGTGGATCATCAAAATGAGGCTGTTGTACATCAACAGACTGATGCGGGTCCTGTCGTGTTCCATCCTGAGATGGATGATATGTCAAATCTGACAACTCCTCGAACCCCATCTCCATGTTTGTTGATGGGAAGTTTTTCATGTTTCACAATGACATTCAACATCAAACAACTACGAAGCCAACAACAAGAAGTGCCACCAATTTGCATTTCATCAATTTCCATATATATATATGACATGTAATAAAATAAGATGAAATAAGCTGACAGATGGGATAGCAGCGGATGCTCAGAATCATCAGCCAGCTACTGAGATTCAGGCGATTTGCCTACCAAACATGAAAGTAACAAAAGGACGTCAACGAATGTTGTGTACATTCCAACATATTAAAAATAATAGCAAGTAATTTAATGTCCAAAAGAAAGCAAGTAGAAAGGCAATGACAAATAAAATTACAATTACTTGCATGGTGAATAGTTTTCAAGCTGCCTTGTTTGTATGTCCCATAATTTCCCGTCACCCCGTAACTTTCTATATATATAATAACATTTTCATATACTAATTAGTGACCCATATATATATGTTATTTTCTTTTGTTATTTAGATATTATAATTATAGATCTTGGTGATGAGAAAGATGTCGCTTTGATTTGATTCAAGTGTAGTGGATAGTCTGTAGTCTTGATCTGAGTGTGACCTCACCCTATGACTCTTAGGCCTGAAGAGTACCTTTGGGTTGGGGTGCCTCCGTAGGCATGCAGTGGAGTGTGATGCATCCTAACTAAGTTCTTAACGCATCCACTAACTTATCTATTACTTGTAGTAGTAGTTCTAAGATCCAATTAGTTGTTGACGATTAGTGTTTGACGATAAATGGTGATTCTGTACGAATCTCAAATGTAGTCAACTCAAATGTGACTGATCTTAATTCTAACTAAACTCATTTGTAATTGATCTCAACACTAGCCAACTCGATTGTAACTGATCTCACATCTTAGCCAAACTCCAATATGCTTCATTCTAAGTTCTTGTAATTCTTCCAAACTCAACTATAACTGATTCGGATGTAGCCATCACCAAGCCTAGTGGCGGAATAGTAATCAAAACTCAAGCGGTGAAGAAGTCTTTCAAGAGACCCTTCTGTCTCGCCCTCGAAGTGGAAGTGTGGTCCATTATAGGGATAGGTCTACTCCGAAACTACGCCATTGAGACGAGTGAGAGAGACTCACCGGAAAAGTCACTCTAGAAACCAACCCGACCGGTACGGGCTAACGAGCTCGTAAGAAAAATAAAATCGAGGGACCCCCAGCCTAGATACCCTAAAACAGAGGTCAACGGAACTGGTCAAAAGTCCGGATCCCAATGAGGCGTGTAAATACTGCATAAACTTTATATATAAAAAAGGGATTTTTACCCGGCAGACCCTATAAACTTTGTCAATCACCTCCACGACCTTTGAAACAACCTAAATCCTCCCTCTACCCCGTAAACTTGCCAACTCTTACCCCGTGAACCCTCCGGGCAATATGTTTTAAGCCCGTGGAGGTTCTTGGGGTAATTTACAGGGTCGATGGGATAACTATGTTGTGCAAAAGGCCGTAGAGGCATTTTAAAACGTTTATAGGGTCTGCTGGGTAAAAATCCCATAAAAAATTAATCCTTTTAATTAGGAGCAGCAACAAGAATTTGCATTTAATCCAAAATTGATATATAAAAAATTTTGATCTTTTAATTAGGAGCAGTAACCTGAAAAAAATATTTTTGTGCATGATCTCTTGATGCAACAAAAATCCATGATCAAGAACAATCCCGAAAATATACTAAGTTTCTAATGACATTCCTAACAAAGATCAAGTTTATGTGTAAATTCATGCATGGCAGCAAGAGTAGGAAAAATGGAATTGTACATAATTAGATCTTCAAACTTGGAGAAAGATGGGTTCTTTGAACATGCAGCGGCTATTGCTTGTACAGAATAACGCAACATGCAATGGCTATGGAGGCTTCAATGTAGCAGGGGAGCAGCTCCAGCTGCTGGGCTTCTTGGAAAAATGGAACAGCAGCTCCCGGCTGCTTGGGGATAACAGTAGCAGCACCAATTTGGAGGCTATATCTCCAGCAACTTCTCCAATTGGAAGAGAGGCAACAGGGTGTTGGAGGCTCTTGGCTGGGAATAAAGGGAGAAAAGGATAGGAAGGATAAAGGGAAAGAAAGAGGAAAAGGAAGGGATCCCTATGTTGAAAGAAAATAAAACTTTTGATAACCAAATGTCCCATTTAAGTGACATCAGCCATGACATCAGCAAGCTGATGTCATAATTATTTATTTTATTTTATTACGGCTGGAATTTTACAGATGACGGACTGTAGAAGAAAATTTTAAATTTAATTTTTTATTATTTTTAAATCATTTTTTCATTTATTTAAGGTGTTAAAATTGACAGTATGCACACTTCGAGTCTCGGATTTCGACACGTAATACCGTTTTGATTTTCTCTAAACGACGATCAATATGAGTATAATATTCATATACTTTGGGGCGTAAAAACTCCCAAAATTTTCGAGTTACAGTCTTCGTTTGGGGTTAAAATTTTGTTACTTTAAAATACAAACTACTTCCGATTGACGAACGGTCGATTCAATTGGTCTTCTTTTGTCGAATCGGATTTTTGGGTGGTCTCGGTTTGTTTTGTGGTTTCCAATTTGCGTCACGGCTTTTCCATGCCACGTATTACGATGCGATCGACTTTTGGTCGATTGTAGCTGGACAACTTTTGATTTACGATCTATTGATCGATTTAGGTTATTTAATATAAATTGATAATTTCATTGGATCAAACGGACCCTAATCAGGTCGTGTTCGGGTTTAATCGAATCCGGATGTTACACAGAATAGGAATGAGTAACATATTTGAGATTGAAGTTATGCTGGTCCATAGTGGATAAGCATCCAAGAGTTTTCTCCTATCATATCTGGGAGTCGTCACATTTCTTCAGAATTGAGGTTCTAAATGCAATTATTTTAGATGAAATATATAGCTAAAAAACTATCCTTCTCTTGCAACTAAAGGCATACTTCTAGAAAAATTAGACAAGCGGATTCCCGGATCCAACACTTGCCATTTATCTGAATTAAAACAATATATTTACAGGGAAAGCCTGCATAAAAAAGGTGCTGCTAAGCAACTGCCTGCAGGAACTTATGGAACTGCACCAGGTAAAGCTTTTTCTATGTTACCATCTCACATTTATTTCTTAATATTATTGACCAATGTCCTTGTAAAAACTTCACAAGTTTTAATTCAAGGAGAAATTCATATTAACAAAGAAAACACTAGCAATAAACTTGTATGTGAAACATAAATTTTGATTTGGATAATTATTAAATGTTTATTTTTGAAAGATTTGTTTGTTTCCCTTTCTAATGACTTTAACTGAATTCTTAATTTGTTATATTTGCAAATTATTTGATTCACGAAATAACGTGAATCAGTTCCCTTTTTAATAAAAGAAAAGGGTGACTTTTGGAGGTAGGTAGTCATCCACAATTCATTCGGTTTTAATGATAATTAATCACACAATTTTTTGTTACATAAGTGTGAGTTTGAGCCTCTCCATAAAATTCATTTTCCTCATATGCCCCACTCTAGTAGTTACAGTGTCATTTTTTTACTTCCAAATTAACCATAGAACTGCCAGCAGGGAAGATTGCTGTTCCTTCTGCTGGTTGCCACCTCTGCTAAAAAGTTCACACGATGATGCCATTTTCGATGAAACAATATTCAATTAATTTGTACATCTTTTTCCAACGTTCATTTTTGCTTGATCTTCCTGTGGAAATTTCTGTCTACTTTATTTATGACACTTTTTTCTTGTATTGTTTATTGTATTGTTTATTGTAATTTTTTGCCTGTTTATGTCAAATTTTTATTTCTTCCAGTCAATGTTATTTGTAGGAGAGTGAAGAGGAAGTTACTGACACAGAACAAGCTGAGAATTGGTTTTCTTTGACTTCTGCGCAGCGAATTTGTGGTAACAAATCATGTACCTTTTCCGTTTTGGCTTATATCTTTAACTTTGCAAGTCTTTTGTGGTAGACATATTTTGCAGTGTACCTGTAAGTTGCTAACAGAAGAAGTTGTGGGCATACTTTATTAATTGAAACCAAGCAGGTCATAAATGGAATGCATGCCGACTTTCTGAACTTGATTTTAGGCTAGAGTAAAATAGTATTTCCGTTCTCCGATTTTCTGTCTGACATTGTGATATCTGTTCATAGAACAATCATTTGCTTCCATCTTATACTCTGGTCACTGGAAGTTTTAACAAGATCTCTCTTACTGTTGATTATTTCACATTTCAGGGTACCACGGACTCCCTCTAGCCTTCTATATGACAGTTTTGTGCAGCCCCCTTTGACACAGTGACATGTCTTCTCGTTAACCTCTGCATGTCATGTGGAAGAATGAATTATATTATCTTTTTATTGAGGATTAGTGGGAAATGTATTGGCCTTACTCCTAGGGCTTTACATAGGACTCGCCGACTTGGGAGGCAGAAAGAACAAATATTTAAATAATTAAAAACCATTTCATCCTCTACACCTCTAGCTGGAGCATATGTATTAAGCTTTTTCATCTTCGATAAGCATCACTCAAATCAGGCACAAGGAAGTGCCTTGGTGGGCATGCTTAGAACCTGATTTGCAGACAAGATCGAGGTAGTGGAAGTCATAACTGTTAGAGTATGTAATAGTTGGGTAATTGGATCTCTCCAAGATCCAATTACCCAAGCCATGTTTAGTCTCACATATGCTATTTGAGGGATCAGTCGAGGCCTTTTCCCGTGGTTTCATCCTGCTCCTCAGTCTCACTGAGTAGGCTTCCATGTAAAATCTGAAAGTTCCAATTTTATATTTTTATGTTTATTGTTCTGATTGTCGATTTGCTATTGCATTCTTTATTTTCAATATGGTATCAGGCAAGTTGATTCTGTGAGATTTTTTCATGATATTGAGATCTGTTCTGTTGAGTTTTTTCTTGGAGTTTATGTTGAAGATTATGTTTTTTATTGAAATCGCGTAATGGTGATGAAACACTAGCCGCCACGACCCCCTCAACAAGCCGAAGCAGATTCTCTTCGACGACATGTGCCTTCACGAACTTCCTCATACACTGATCGCTCGGTGGCGCTCCAAGAATACTGCACCTCCACGCCCTTCCTCCCGGGAGAGGCTCTCTCTAAGCCATAACCTACGTACATCAGCAACATCCCTAGGTGGTAGGCTCGATGCCCTGTGCACAACAGCAACAACATCCCACCCGGAGGATGTCTCCAATGCACATGAGAAATACGATGCCTCCAACATGCTATAGAGGCGTCAAGACTGTGCAACTTCTATCGCAAACCCTCATGCTTGCTGACATTCTCCTTTCAGACGACCCCTCTTCATCGGCATCAAAGCATCCATGCCCCCATGCGCATATGATGGAAGCATCGCTTCCAGGCCACATGCTCGGTTCCAAACTCTAGGTTTCTCCCTCACACGTCGACAGCCCACTGCGCGCAAGATCTAGGTGACACCGCCCCCACAATGCTCCTTTCCCCAAGCCTGCCTCCTCTGAGATCCTTGAGAGGCGGCGACGATCGGCTCCCAGAGGGGAATATTAATTGTTTTGTTTATAGCGTAAAGGGGGCGCTTGAGATCCATAATGGGGGTATTATTTCTATACCTAAAAACATGTTGTGCATTTACTTTCTTGGGTCGGCATGTTTCAATAAAAAAAGGAGGAAGAAGGGACCCAAGAAAAAACCAGGAGGGTCAACGAAAAAAGAGGAGGAAGGGGAGTTGGGCCCAAAATATATCCGTTGTTGTTACTTCGATATCGAAAAAAAGAGAGGTTGACAAAAAAGAGAGGAGACCTATTTGAAAAAAAAAGAATAGCCGAGAAAAAAGGAGGTTACAAAAAAATGATTTGTGCAAAAAAAAAGAGCACAAAAAAGAAGATGCATGTTTTGTTTTGGTTTCTCCCAACTTGATTATCCATATTCTTCATTCTATCAAGTATGGGAAAAAAGAGAGTGTGAATAGGGCATATTTTTCCTTCGTGAGATGTATCTACCAGAGTTCTACCTCTTCCATCATCTTCTACTTGTGGCTTTGCAACAAAAGCATCTCTGCATAGGTTGTCTTTCCCCAATCATTCGGTCCCTATACAAGGAAATCAACTCTAGTTTCCCATAAAAAAATATGAGAGGTCATCTTGGGTTCAAGTATAGGAGAAGCCCAACAGGAGGTGTCTATCCGTACTCTACTTTGAGATCTTTATAGGAGATGACTACTCCATTGGGATTCTATCCTCGTCATATGGTGTCTATCTCCACCATCAGAACATACTTCTCTACTGGGATTGTCTCAGACTTCTACTGCTCGTCTACGGCTGACATATTAACACTCCAAAATACTATCATTATTAACTGTCTTCATCGAGCATCGACTACTTCATCGGATGTCTTTCCCCGACTTTTACTCCGTGTTGGACTTCTTCTACATTGACTACTCCACGCATGACCTGGTTGTCGTAGTAACGATTCTGTAGGAACGACCTGATCGTCACAGACTCGTCCTCGTGTGAGATTTTCTACTAGCAACGATTACTTCGAGCGGGTGTCTATCCCTGTCTCTCTCAGATGTATCGGGTGAAGATGTGATGTATATTTTCTTTTGTTGCAAGCTGCAGCTTTCTCACCTCCAACTTGAGG
Organism: Ottelia alismoides; assembly: GCA_037367405.1. Lineage (NCBI taxonomy): Eukaryota > Viridiplantae > Streptophyta > Magnoliopsida > Alismatales > Hydrocharitaceae > Ottelia > Ottelia alismoides. The sequence goes on from JAZKJV010000400.1 coordinate 190,153, forward strand.
GGGAGTTGTGGAGTATGTAATAGTTGGGTAATTGGATCTCTCCAGCATCCAATTACCCCTACTCATGTTTAGTCCTACACCCTATGTACTCATCGAGAGATTGCATTAGACGATCCGGCCTTAGATGCCTTCTCCCGTGGTTTCATCCCGCTTCTCATGGAGCAGAGTTTATTTTTATATTTTTATGTTTATTGTTCTAATTATTGATTGCTTCTGCATTCTTTATTTTCAATAAGATTGTAATCGTCAATGTTAAGTCCATCCGTGAAACATTGATTATTGGCTATGAAAATATGAAACTATCTCGTTTACATGGCATGACTGTGCTTCACAATGAGTTGGTTATAACAGATTTTATCTACATCAGTTTCCTCGCATTTATCGCCATATTCCATGCTTCTTACAACTATATACTGGCGCAATCCTAATTCTTCTACATGATTTTCTGGCTTGTGTACCTTCAAGTGGTTGGTGTGTGATGTTGGTGGTTACATGTCCACATTGTAGAGACAATATACAGATCATTTTAAGACTTGTGTACCTTCAAGTGGTTGGCTTGTGTGCTTACATATATAAGCTCAGTTCATTTTTAAAGACAATATACATATCGAACCTCCCACAGAGTGAACCTAATTAAATTGAGTGCTATTTGAGAAAACCCTTGGATAAACATCCTGTAACACCCATGGAGTTTGCTGTTTTTGGTGAACTTTGGGGTTCACATCTCTGGCTGTTCTATCTTGGCGAGGTTAACTAAAATTATATTATTAAAAAATGCCTTGTATGTCTAGATCTTTAGCACAAGCCCAAGCCTTGAAGGTACTCCTGGTGCCCAAGAAAGAATTAGGGCATCATGACGTTGTCACACATTAAGATGTGGTTGGAAGACATGCATCAAGTCTAGAAAGAGTCATTAGTCATTCCAAAGATTTTTTTTGGAATAGTAATATCTGTATGTAAGAGTTCATTTTTTTGTGGTCTTGATACCCATGTACAATGAAAGGGATATTGGTCTAGCCAGAGTACGTGGTCTTGTGCATTTCAATTAGATATTAGGTTGATTTTATTTATTTGTACTAATTATGGTCTTCAATAGCTGTTGACGCAGACTTAGTTATTGAGTCTTTTCCTATTTTATTTTCTTGTTATCTTCTTTATGTAATTTACCCATAGGCTACTCTCCTATATAAGAGAGCCTAGGGCTATGGAATAAACAACTGATTCACGTTTCCCAACATGGTATCAGAGCGACGGTTCTAGGCCGGAGTTCTCGAAACCCTAAACCTAGCCCATCCCCACCCGCCGGCTCTCTCTTCTCTCTCTCTCTCTCTCGGCGCCGCCAAGTTCCTCCCCAGTCAATCGGAGGCTCTTCTTCTCCGATCTGTGGCGGTCTAGGGCGCCTCCCGCGCATCTTGCGCGCCTTGCGCATCCGGTGCCTAAGCCCCTCGCGCACCTTGCGCCTCCCGCACATCTGGCGCACACGAAGCAGTAGCGCATCCCGCGCCTCCTGCTCACAGCGCCTCACGTGCTGTGCGGCATCCCTGCGTGTTGTGCATATGCGCATCTGCGCATCTTCATCTGCACCATCTCCTGTGCGGCATAGCGCCTCTCGTGCTGTGCGCTGCTGCATCATCTGCAGCATCTGTTGCTGCGCCTCCCGTGCCATCTGCTGCTGCTGCGCATAACTGGTGCGCATTAACTGCACCATCTCCAGCGTGCACTAGGGCACGCAATAGGAAGCAGTTGCGCGCATCTCCAAGCGCGTGAGGGATACATATTGCGTGTAAATCCTGTGCGTGTGCGGATCGTAGCGCGCGTAGATCAATGGGGATAGTTGCTTGAGGTCTACACATGCAACTAATCCCGTCTATGTCATTGTAGACAAATATTATCTATTGTCATTCGCTCCAGTCTTCCGTATCCAGTATGTCAGAAAGCAAGGCAGATATCCCGTCCATGGGCGCATTTCGTGGTCCAGCGCCCATCGTCAAGATGGATGGTACGAACTATGAACTGTGGGCAATGCAGTTCATGAGTATGATGAAGTCCACAGGCAAGAAGCATATTCTCACAGAGCCTGAGCCTGCAGAGAACACTGGAGTTCATGCCTCATGGGAGGCCGACGACGCATATGCAAAAGTGTGGCTATCTGGCACATTGGCTATTGAGATCACCAATGACATTCTACATCAACCCACAGCCAAAGACATGTGGGATATCCTGGCAGCAACATATTCTCAGGCGAAGAATGAGACGAAGATCCTGCAAATACAACATGATATATTCACAATAAAGCAGAACGGTCGCCCTTTACATTCTCTCTATACATCATTGAGAGGGATGTTTGAGAAGCTCTACAGCTTCATGCCTCTCACCGCCACGCCAGAACAGCAGAAGACATATAGGAATGCGACGATGGTGGGTGTGTTTCTCGCTGCACTTGATCCAGAGTATGAGGCAGCACGTTCACAGATTTTGGCAGACTCGACTATTCCTCCCATGGAGGAGGCTTTTCACAGATTGAGTAGGATCACAGTACCTTCAGCAGCTGTGAGTCAGAATCCCTCAGCCATGGCGGCCAACAGGGGTCGTGGTTCTCATTACCAGGGCCGTGGACGTACTCCCCGTGGAAGGGGTGGCCGCACTAGGCCAACGTGCTCATACTGTCACCGAATCGGACATACTGAAGATACATGCTACTCAAAGCATGGATTTCCTGCATCCGCACGAGCTGCTGAGCAGATAGAGCCCCCGTCTGCAGCTACATTGGATCAGCGATTTGATGATCTGGTTGCCCGTCTTAGGGGCATTATACCACCGTCTGGCCCAGCACCGTCAACAGAGAATCATACTGAGGCTGCTGCCTCTGCTTCTGCCTCTACGAGTACTTCAGGTAGTACACTTGCTTTCCACAGTAGTAGATCGGATACATTACCATGGATCATGGACTCGGGCGCTACACATCACCTATGTGGCGACCAGAGTCTACTTACAGGATATACTCAGATTCCTCCAGGACGGACAGTAGTGATTGCCAATGGCACACATTCCCCTATCACGGGTCAGGGGGAGATTAGATTGACATCCTCTATGTAGCTCAAGAATGTTTTGCATGCACCGCATTTTTCCATGAATTTGTTGTCGATTAGTCAGATTACGAAGGATCTCCATTGTCGAGCTATTTTTGATTCATCTTCTTCGATTTTTCAGGACATCCGTACGGGCAACGTGATTGGTCATGGCTATGAGCAAGGAGGCCTTTATCGTCTGAACCAGACCCCGTTTGCCGGAATCACAGCCTCTCCCGCGGAACAAGTATCTCCTCTCCTGTGGCATCTGCGTTTTGGTCATTTACCGCTTCAGAAGTTGCGTCTAGTCCTACCCTATAGTCTCCCTCACACACTTGTCCAGTGTGAGGCGTGTCAGTTGGGAAAACATCACAGGTCATCTTTTCCCAGTAGTCAAGGTCGGAGTAGTAACTCCAAGTTTGAGTTGTTTCATGTCGACGTCTGGGGTCCGAGTCGTGTTCCCGATCATCAGGGGCACAGGTTTTATATTGTATTTGTGGATGATTTTTCTAGAGCATCATGGGTCTTTCTAATGAAAAATAAGTCTGAAGCTGGAGATATTATTATTCACTTTCTAAATGAGATTCAGAATGTTTTTTCCACAACGGTCAAAATTATGAGAACTGACAATGCCTTAGAGTTGTGCACCAACAATCTAGCCAACTACTACTCCTCAAAAGGAATTGTTCACCAAACATCCTGTGCTCATACGTCTCAACAAAATGGGGTTGCAGAAAGAAAACACCGTCATCTTCTTGATGTTACAAGGTCACTTCTCATTCAGAGTCATGTTCCGTATTCCTACTGGGGTGATGCAGTCCTTACTGCATGTTATCTTATAAATCGTATGCCCTCGTCTGTCGTGAATGAACAGGTTCCTTTCTCACTTATATATCCTGACAAGGATCTGTTCACTCTTACCCCTCGTGTGTTTGGGTCTGTCGCATTTGTTCATCAGTTGTCGCCCGGTTCTGACAAGCTCTCTCCTAGGGCTGTCAAGTGCGTCTTTGTGGGGTACTCCAGAACTCAAAAGGGGTACAAGTGTTTTGACCCTGTGCGTCGGCGGTATATGATCAGTGCAGATGTTACATTCTTTGAATCTATCATGTATTTTTCAGAATCCGGGAACATGCAGCCACCACCATTATCTCCTGATACCGTATTCATGGCACCACCAACATCACAGCCGTCACCACCATTACCACCACCACCACCACCACCACCACCGCAACCAATAATATCCCCGTTACCATTCCATTACACCCGACGGCCGAATCAAGCTCATGGCCCTGACCAGTCAACTAGCTCGCCTATGGTATGTAATGAAAATATTAATGTTGATGGATCTGACGACATTTCTCAGCAGGATGCATTACAGGAGCAGGGTGCTACCACAGAGGATCTGGATGTTCCAATCGCTCTACGCAAGCAGAAGAGAAGCTGTGCCAAGTATCCAGTATCAGCTGCGGTTTCGTTTGAGAGGCTATCTGGACCATTCAGGACGTTTGCATTGGCACTTTCAGCTACAGATATTCCACGGAACCACCATGAGGCTTTGCAGGATTCTCGATGGCGGCTAGCAATGGAGGAAGAGATGGCGGCACTTCAGTCTAGAGGAACATGGAGCTTGGTTACTATACCACCGGATGTCAACCCGGTGAGTTGTAAGTGGGTATTTACAGTCAAACATAATGCATATGGCTCCATTGACAGGTACAAGGCACGCCTAGTTGCAAGGGGATTCACACAGACGTATGGAGTAGATTATCTTGACACGTTCTCCCCGGTGGCTCGTCATTCCACTTTGCGGATCCTCTTATCAGTTGCAGTTACTAGAGACTGGCCACTCTATCAACTGGATGTGAAAAATGCCTTTCTGTATGGCGACCTGCAGGAGGAAGTCTACATGCAACAGCCACCAGGTTTTGCTGTTGAAGGGGAGTGTTCCAAGGTTTGCAGATTACATAAGGCTATCTATGGCCTTAAGCAGAGCCCCAGAGCATGGTTCCAGAAGCTGTCAGACCTCTTTGAGAAACAAGGATATAAACGCTCCAATGCTGATCATTCCTTGTTTGTACAGAAGACGGCAAGAGGTACTGTTGTAATCATGGTTTATGTTGACGATATCTTGATTACAGGCAATGATGACCAGGGCATTAAGCAGGCAAAGGAAAGGCTGGGGACCGAGTTTGTCACCAAGGACTTGGGAGTCCTTAGATATTTTCTGGTGCTGGAGTTTGCCAGAAATCCGTATGGATTAGTCATGTCACAGAGGAAGTATGTCACAGATCTACTGAGTGAGACAGGTATGCTAGGGTGTCGACCTGCTACGACACCAATGGACCCTAGCATGAAGCTGTATGATGATGACACAGAGGAGGTTGACAGGAGAAGATACAGAGAGCTGGTAGGCAAATTGTTATATGTCACGATCACTAGGCCAGATATATTATTTGCAGTGAGCCGTGTGAGCCAGTTCATGGAGCAGCCACGCCAGGTGCATATGGATGCAATACACATGATACTTAGATATCTCAAATCTTCTCCAGGTAAAGGTCTGCTATTCAAGAAAGGAAAGGGGATTTCTGTCTCAGCATGTGCAGATGCAGACTATGCAGGATGTCCTAAGGATAGGAAGTCCACCTCAGGGTATGCTGTCTATGTTGGAGATGCCCTAGTCTCATGGAGGAGCAAGAAGCAAACTGTGGTAGCTAGATCCAATGCTGAATCCGAATATAGGGCTATGGCCCAGGCTACTACAGAGATGATGTGGGTGAAAGCGGTGCTGACAGATTTATGCTTAGACATACCACTTCCTATGAACTTGGAGTGTGATAATCAGGCTGCTTTGTTCATTGCAAACAATCCTGCATTCCATGAACGGACTAAGCATATTGAGGTGGATTGCCACTTCATACGTGATATGATTCAGAAAGAATTCATTACCACATCCCATGCTACTTCAGAGAACCAGACTGCAGATATATTCACCAAGGCATTGTTACGTGGCCCATTTCAGAAGTGTGCTTCCAAGCTGAGCATGATTGACATCTATGCTCCATCTTGAGGGGGAGTGTTGACGCAGACTTAGTTATTGAGTCTTTTCCTATTTTATTTTCTTGTTATCTTCTTTATGTAATTTACCCATAGGCTACTCTCCTATATAAGAGAGCCTAGGGCTATGGAATAAACAACTGATTCACGTTTCCCAACAATAGCCTTTTAAGAATCAAATTTTGAGTCACAAACGTATGTTTAGGGATCAATTATAAATTTTATTTATATTTCTATGAGTATCAATGTAAGCAGTGTTGCAACCGTTGGTATTTCGTATTCAGTTGGAGGAGTCACTGAATAAAGAACAAACGACATTCAGATGATTATTCAGATTTATTTGATTGTGTATTTCTTAGTTATTTTAAATATAAAAATTATATCATATACGTATGTCGATTAATTAACAAGATAAAAGTAACAATTGAATTTTAGACAAAGTCAAGATGCACAAATTGACGGTGTGATTCCAAAATGAAGAGGTAATGCATCATAACATCTATTTAATCATGATAGTTGATGCCATTTAAAAAAGAGAGAAGGAATTTGAAATGGGGCTTTAACATTTTTGGTTATATTTTTATAAATCGGAACCCATGAAAATAAAACGATAACAACAAAGCCTTTTCCTACAATTAAGTAGGGTCATTTACATGGATTTTTTGCCTCCATTCTAATCTATTTTGGGTCATTCTCAGGCGTAAATCCAAGTAACTAAGATCCCTTTGGGTAGTCTCATTCCAACACTTATTCGGCCTTCGTCGCCCTCTCTTAACCGTCTCAACATCCCAAATATCACATCTTCTAACTGGTGCATCAACCGATTTCCTTTGCAAATGGCCAAACCTTCTTAAGAAATTTTCTATCATCTTATCCTCTATCGGAGCTACACCAACTTTCCTTCTGATTGCATTAACCAATAATCGATGATTAATTGGTTAGCCTGTTGAATAGTAGGATCGATTATTTGGTCAGATCGAATATTGAGTAGATACTAACTATTCACTCGACCACCAAGGCCCTAAATGTCGGCTTCGGTCACCATTTCGGTATCGACCAAAACAAAATTTCGGTGGAATTTCTGTGGAATTTCGGTGGAATTTCGACCAGAATTTCGGTCATTTCAGTCATTTTTTGTATTAGGACCCCCATATTTCGGTCATTTCGGTCAAATTTCGATTTCGACTGGATATCGATATTCGACAGAAATTCGACCGAATTTTGCTGAAATTTGAGGCCATGTCGACCACCCCACCGTAGTCCATGTCCCTTTACTAAGAAATTTATTTGAATAAATGAAGGACGTGTTCCGATTTGAGAAACTCTAATTTTGTTGGAGTGGACTCCATCTTAAACCTTCTCTCTTTAGCTTTTCTTCACACTCTTTCTCCAAAAAAAACCATCTATGCAACATAAACCATTCAGATATTTTGTAATTTTGATGTAATTTTTAATTATTGTAAAAACCCAATGGTCAAAATCTTTATAAATGTTTTTTAGGGATGGTTGCTTTTTTAAATGATTAATTCACTTATAAAGCAATATATCTCTTTATTTTTTTCTTCTCCTCTACCCTTTAATTTCCAACTCAACCATATTCTTCTTCCTTTACTCATATCTTTATGTGCATTCCTGCGCATTCACCTATAAACCTTGTGCAACGGGTGCATTTTCTTCCCTTTTAAACTCCATTTCTCTCCTCCCAATCTTCAATATTCTTCCTTAAAAATCAGATATTCAATTTGTATCAGAGTCAACACTCATGGCGTTCCTTATGATATCGTAATCCTTCTTTATTCTATATGATGCATGAGGGTTTGTCTTTCGAAACCATCTCACGAAAGATAACATCACTCCTTCACCGTCAATATCCAATAAATGGCCATCTCGGTTGATAACTATTGGGAAAAGAATGATAATTGTTTATTCCTGGGAACCGTACGCTCTCTTATATAGAGGAGAGACCTATGGGTAAATTACATAAGACAGACATAAAGAAAGAAAATAAAGAAACAATACAAAAACATAAATATTTCTCTACACTCCCCCTCAAGATGGAGCATAGATGTCAGTCATGCTCTGCTTGGATGAACATTTCTGAAATGGTCCTTTGAGCAAGGCGTTTGTAAAGATATTTGCAGTTTGATCTCCTGAACTGACATGAGAGGTATAAATAAAGTCTTTCTGTATCATGTCCTATGTATAGTGGCAGTCCACTTCAATATGCTCAGTTCTCTCATGAAATGCATGATTGTTTGCAATAAATAGGGCAGACTGGTTATCACATTGTAACTGTTGGGAGAAAGGAAAATGAGAAGATGTTATTCCAAGGAACCCTGGGCTCTCTTATATAGAGAAAGCCTATGGGTAAATTACATAAGGTGGAACAAAGAAAATAAATATAACAGAAAAGTACATAAACTCTAGAAATATCTCTGCACTCCCCCTCAAGGTGGAGCATAGATGTCAACCATGCTCAGCTTGGAAGAACATTTCTGAAATGGCCCTCTGAGCAATGGCTTGGTAAAGATGTCTGCAGTCTGCCCTCCTGAACTGACATGGGAAGTAGAAATCAAGCCCTTCTGAATCATATCTCTGGTATGGTGGTAGTCTACCTCAACATGCTTTGTTCTTTCATGAAATGCAGGATTATTAGCAGTAAAAAATGCTGCTTGACTGTCACATTGTAATTGCATGGGTAGAGGTACGTATATATGCAGATCTTCTAATACGGCTCGAACCTACATCATCTCCGTACTCGCATGTGCCATGACCCTGTACTCAGATTCAACATTATATCTAGATACCACTGTTTATTTCTTGCTTTTCCAAGAAACTAAGAAACTGCCAACAAACAATGCAACACCTGAAGTAGATTTCCGATCCCTAGGACATCCTGCATAATCCACATCAGCACATGCGGAAATAGAGAGATTTGTTTCTTTCCTGAACAACAGTCCTGCACCTGGAGGCGACTTTGGATATCTCAGTATCATATATATAGCATCCATATGTACCTGTCTGGGATGTTCCATGAACTGACTCACCCGACTTACAACAAAAGCAATGCCAGGTCCAGTGATAGTAATATAGAGAAGTTTTCCCTCCATTTCTCTATATCTTCTCCTGTCAACCTCCTTTGTATCATCTTCATATAACTTCATGCTAGGATCCATGGAATAGTCGAGGGTCGACACTCGATCATGCTCGTCTCAACAAACATACATGTAATATACTTCCTTTGGGTCATCACAAGACCCTGCGCATTCCTAGCAAATTCCAATCCCAGAAAGTATCGTAGGGTACCAAGATCCTTAGTCAAAAATTGATGGCCTAGAAATGCTTTTGCCATCTTTATCCCCTGCATGTCATCTCCCGTAACAAGTATATCATCAACATATACCGTGATAACAACAGTACCTCTGGGAGTCTTTCGGACAAACAAAGAGTGATCAACATTTGATCTTTTGAACCCTTGCTTCTGAACTAAATCTGAAAGCTTCTGAAACCATGCCCGCGGACTTTGTTTAAGACCATATATAGCCTTGTGAAGTCTACACACCATCTGACACTCCCCCTCAGCAGCAAACCTCGGAGACTGTTGTATGTAGACTTCTTCCTGCAGATCCCCATATAAAAAGCCATTCTTAACATCAAGCTGAAGCAAGGGCCAATCACGTACCACAATGACTGAAAGGACATGTAGAGTGGAATGGTGTGCAATTGGAGAAAATATGTTCATATAATCCATGCCATAGGTTTGAGTGAATCCATGTGCCACTAGCCTTGCTTTGTAACAATCAAGGTTGCCATCTGCATGATATTTGACAGTAAAGACCCATTTACAATTGACAACAGAAGCTCATGGGGCAACAACAACCAAGCTCCATGTACCACGAGTTCGCAGAGCAGCCATTTCCTCCTTCATGGCTAAACGCCAGCATCTATCCTTCAAGGCATCCTGATAATTCCGTGGTATCTCCGCGGTAGATAAGGCCACAACAAACCTTTTAAAATCACTAGTGAGGTGATGGAATGAAACTTGTGAAGCAAGTGGATAGGATGCACACATCCGCTTCGACTTCCTTAAGGCAATAGGTACATCCAAATCATCAGCAGTACCCACATGTATGCTATTCTCCTGCAAAGATCCATGTACTTGCACATTGTCAGACTCATTGTTACTAGTATCACCTGGACATACTTGGCGCGTGGTGGATGAATGACAGCCTCCATGAGCAGGAACCGGACGACGGGTATAAAATCTTGGTAAAGGTAGGATTGGTGGTTGCGGAGGTGGTGATGGTGGTGATGATGGTGGAGCAGTAGGAGTTGGTATGTGATCAGACTGACGCAGAGGAGGAGGTGGCACATAAATCTCATCATCAGTGGTAGAGGAAGTCAACTTGTCACCTGTAAGCGAAAAGTACATCACAGACTCAAAGAAGGTGACATCGGCACTAACATAATATCTCTTGTTCACAGGATCATAGCATCGGTAACCCTTTTGAGTACGAGAGTAACCAAGAAACACACACTTGACAGCCCTAGGTGAGAGCTTGCCAAGTTCCAGAGTGAGGTGATGCACGAAAACAACTGAGCCAAAGACACGAGGAGTTAGGAAGAACAATTCCTTGTCAGGAAAGACAACAAAAAGAGGAACTTTCTCACCTAAGATAGAGGATGGCATACGATTCACCAGATAACACGCCATAAGGACAGCATCACCCCAAAAAGACACAGGAGCACAACTCTGGATAAGTAAAGTCCGAGTGATATCAAGAAGATGACGATGTTTTCTCTCTGCAACACCGTTTTGTTGAGACGTGTAGGCACAAGTCGTTTGATGGATAATGCAGCGAGACAAGGAAAGTTGTGAAAGAGCACGAGTGCAAAACTCCAAGGCATTATCCGTACGCATAATTTTCACAGTAGAAGACATTCTGAACTTCATTTATAAGATTTTTTATTACATCCCCTGCTTCAGATTTATTCTTCAATAAAAACACCAATGACAATCTAGAGAAAGCATCAACCACGACTAGGTAAAACCTGTGTCCCTAGTGATCAGGGGCACGACTCGGACCCCAAATGTCAACATGCAATAACTCGAAAGAGGAGCGACTGCTCCGAGACTCACGATTAGGGAAAGTAGATCTGTGATGCTTTCCCAACTAACACGCTTCACACTGAAAAGACGAACTTGGTGAAATCTGGGGCAAGATATGACGTAGCTTCTAAAGAGGGAGATGACCAAAGCGTAGATGCCAAGTAAAAGGAGAGACTTTTCCAGTGGATTGAGATGAGACACCAGCATAGGGAGCTTGGACCAATCGATAGAGACCATCTTGCTCACATCCACAACCAATCACCCTGCCCGTGAGAATGTCCTGAAAAATAAGAGATGATGGATCAAAAATAGCACGACAATGCATATCCTTTGTAATCTGACTTATAGATAGTAAGTTCATTGAAAAATCTGAAGCATGCAAGACATTCTGTAGACGCATAGAGGGTGTCAAACTGATCTCCCCCTGTCCAATGATGGGGGAATGAGTCACATCTGCTATTACTACCGATCGCTCTAGTGGAACCACCCTGTATGATGTAAGCTTATCTCTGTCGCGACAAAGATGATGTGTCGCACCGGAGTCCATAATCCATTCTGAAACATCAGAACTATGATATGGCGTTAAGGCATAAGCACTACCTGATGTGCTAGCCGGGGCTGACGTACTGGCAGAAGCTGAAGCTGCTATGTCTGAGTGACCTCCTGGTGAGTCAGTAGAGGCATGAAGCATGATATCACGGAGTCTGGCAACAAGATCCTCATACCGCTGATCTGAAGTAGATGGTTGTGGAGGCGCAATGTGCTCGGCTACACGGGCTGATGCAGGAAAACCATGCTTAGAATAACATGTATCCTCCATATGACCAGGGCGATGACAGAAGGTGCATGGCTGACGGAAGCGGACACCTCGACCACGAGGTCCATGACGGATCGTGAATTGCCTGTGTTAAAAAGCTTGGATTATCGTTCGCTTAAAAATATGTCGTTTCGTTGTAGGCGGGCAATCGAAATCGGTCAAGAAATAACCACACGAAATTTTTGTCAATTTTAATCATGCGGTTTTATGTTTATTTTACTTGGGCAAGTCCCAAGGTCGAACAAAAAACCAGCCTTACCTCTCCTCCTTAAATAGCTTCGTCAACCCGATCTCCTCTTGAACCACCATTATCCTTCCCTTCGTCACATCTTGTTAAGATGCCATATTGTTGTCTGAATCGTCACCATCGTTCAACGACATGCGTGAACTACACCACCATTGTTATTGTAGGATACGCTCATCATGACGACCCCCATACGTGTTTCAAAATTCAATATTCAGTATTTAGTTGGAAAGGTCACTGAATAAAGAGTAATTAGTTTTCAACGACTAATTTTGAATATTCAATTCGGTATTTTTACTTATTTTAAATTAAAAAGTTATGTCTAATACATAAAAGCTTATATATATATATATTTACATGTACGGACATTATTTAACAAGACAAAAGTACCATATGAAGGGAGGTTTTTGAGGCATCGCGCATCGTAGAAGAATATGGATCGGGTCATATACGATCGAAAAACAAACATGCCATACAAGTCACGATAGCAATAGAATTTAACAAAATATTCGATGGTACAACATGGTTTGGGAATCATTCCCAATTTGTTCCATCATTATCACACGAGTTTAGAATTACCCTTTGAAGCGTGAATATGATCCTCAAGTCTTTAAAGCAAGAATCTACTATCTGAAGTCCAATCCGAGGGAGACAACACTTGCGGATGCGGTGATGAACCACATAACTCGCAATCCAACGAGACGATCTGGGACTCCTTGCTCTTGATTTCCTCGTACGAAATCATCCTTCTTCATCATGGTCTCGAAGAACCAAAGATGAAGAAACTCTACATGAGATCGATCAAATCGATCTGGCAAGCATAACGACATGGTTATCCATCATTAATGGTATTGTCCCTATAAAGGGGAAACATCCAACATTAAGGGTATTGTCCCTGTGAGGGGACGTCCCTAAGGAAGAGAGTGAGAGAAGATACTTGTTTCTCCTGGAATCTATTGTATCTTGAGAGCAGGCCTTGCCCTTCCTTATACACAGGTTCCAAATGTTAGTATTGCAATCCTAATTAATAAATCAATGGCCTTCATTAAAGGAGCTCATTACCCCTTTTAGAATTAGAGTTGGTAACAATTATCAATTCAATTGTGCATTTAGTCCTCTTAATAGATTAATCAACAATTAATTAATAAAATAAATAAATAATTGACTCCTAAAATAGTGGGGACACCCACCATTATTGTAACAACCATGGACATTCCCCCTTTTCAGGGAGCTCCGTTTTTATTTTCTTTTTATTGTAATTATTATAGTTGCAATATTTTAGCCGGCCCTTTTTGATGTGGAAAAAGGCTTTGTTGTTGTTTTATGGTTGCATTATTTCAACAACTATAATAATTATTTATTTATTTATTTTGAAAATCAATTATCAATAAATAATTCCAAATTATTTGTGATAATTGTAAATAGGTCATTGGAACATGAATAATATTCATAAATCCAAAACTAAATGTAAATTATATTTACATTTATTTTATAATGTGAATCCAATTCACATTAATATTAATTTGTGAATCCTATTCACAATCAAGTCTCAATTGGATATTGTGGATCTTATGCATACTATCCATGATTATTATGGACAGCATTATCCACATTAATCTTATCCAAGATACTTGAATCCAAATTAATTATCTTGAAATCCTGTATGCACATATCTAAAAATAATGTGAATCTTATCCACATTATACTTTGATAACTATAGATAATTCTATGGTTACCCCCGTTGGGTCTTGTTTTTGCTTGGTTTTTGTAATCTTCTTGTAACCTTCTTTGTTTCTTTTATGTTTAATAAATTGGGGTGAACACCGCAGAGTGTCTCCCCCTTTTTTTGAGCCTAAAAAAACTATAGATAATACTATCTTAGATATTTTTATCCCGAATATGTAGATCCTAGTTAATCATTCTAAGTTCTCCTCTTCCTCAAGTCATTCAAACGTCACTTAGCAGTCCAACTCTCGTACTTTTCTCTTTTGGAACATTCATTAAACTCCATTGAGAAATAGTGCACCTTCTCCGCGGATACTTGAAAATAGGATCAGAGCGACTGTATATCCATGCATAATGACTTGGATAATGAGATCTAATCTCATATCCAAATCTAGAATGCCTCTTAAAGATGTCTGATCATGTCAGACAAAGTACCCAATCTTTTTATTGTCTCTGAACCAATTCAGATGAATTTCTATCATATGAACTAAGATTGAATAACTAGTTCTCAGACCGAAGTCGCTAAAATGCAAACCTATTTCATCATTCTCTCGGAATGGAAGCGTCATGGTATACAATCGTTTAAGATCACATCACCCTCGAGTATTCCTAATACCCGTACATCATGCATCTTGAAGCTTATGACTAAACCGAAAGTTCTGATCCCATTTTGGACTATATCCTTCATGGTTTTATCGATAAGTTTCTCATTGGATTATTGGGAGTTGGTATCAATTATATGCTTTCTAAAAGCATATATCATACTTCTAAATCATATCTTGTTTCCAAAACAAAATGACCATAGTTGGAATTTGCTTTATCCCAATATTTCATGAGTGAGCTTGTGTTTTCCTGTTCAGTAGTGAACATGTATGATCCCTTTGAGAGATCATATTACTCATATGCCCTTGTGTACATACTAGTGCGTCGGTGTATAGACCTTGATTATGTCGTCAATCTAATGATCGGTCAAATGTACATACTCAGACAAATAGTGATACATCTATCTCATGTTAGGAGATGCGTGAGCATACGATATAGGTCTTGCTTATCTCGATCTCGTTAAGTCAACTCTTTGACCTTACTTATTCGACACCTCCGAATCTCTATTCATATGTAGAGGACTTGCTTCAAGAGGTCGATCGGATGTCTGCCTTTAGAATAAGGATTGCCATCTCACGCCTACTTATCTTATCTTCGAGGCATGTTTGCGTGACTCCATAGCTTTATGCCTATAACTACTAGCATTGAGCAGCAACATGCATACCGGAATTCCACTATGACTGGAGTCTTTCTGTCATCCATTGACTCTGAGTACGATGCAACACGTACTCAACTGCATACTGGAGAGACGATACTACCGATGGAGGATGTCTACAAGAGGCTGAGCAGGATCACTACTTCGTCTACTACCGTGACCCAAACTCCCTCTGCGATGGCAACTTCTCGTGGCAGAGGGGGTACTTCACAGTTTCGCGGGCGAGGATCCTTTGGTCGAGGAGGAGGATGTCAGCGTGGCCCATGCTCACATTGCCATCGTCCATGACATTTGGAGGAGACATGTTATCTGAAGCATGGATATCCTACGTCTGCTCGTGTAGCTCCGCAAACAGAGATTACTCCGGCTCCTCGTGATGCAAGGCTTGACGATATTGTCTCTAGATTGAGAGAGATGATGACTACACCGTCCACCCCAATGGTAGGATCTTCAGATGTTGCAGTTGTTGTCAGAGCTTCTACGAGTTCGTCAGGTATTGCTTATGCACTTACCAGTTGTATCGGTTCAGATTTGGCTGATTGGATCATGGACTCCAAAGCTTCTCATCATATGTATGGAGATCGAGCTCAGTTTACTTCTTACAGATCTATCCCTCTTGGTAGATCAGTAGTGATTGTTAATGGGCTACCCATTGTTTGTCAGGGGGAGATTGTCCTAACCCCCTCGATGCCCTGCAGAATTTCTTACATGCTCCAGTTTTTCAGATGAATCTTTTGTATATTAGTCAGATTATAAAAGATTTACATTGTCGTGCCATATTTGACCCATCATCTCTTGTGTTTCAAGATATACTCACGACAGGGTGATTGGATGTGGTCGTGAGCAGAGAGGACTTTACAGACTGGTTCAGCCTCCGTGTGCTGGTGATGCAACCATTCCTTCTAGATACGTTTCTCCTTTCATGTGGCATCTTCTCTTTGCACACCTTCCTCTGCAGAAGTTGTGTCATGTTCTCCCTCAGATCTCTACTCGTACTACCTTGGAGTGTGAGCCGTGTTAGTTTGGGAAGCACCATCGTTCTTCTTGTTAGAGTCGTCTCAGTAGTCAGTCGTTTGAGTTGTTTTATTTTGACATCTGGGGTCCTAGTCCTATTCCCAATCATCAGGAACATTGTTCTATATGGTTGTTGTGGATGATTTTTATAGATTATCTTGGGTTTTCTTGTTAAAGAAAAGTGTGAAGTTGGTCCTGTCATTCAATCATTTCTTACTGAAATTAAGAATATTTTTTCTGCTAATTTGAAGTTTATTCGCACTGACAATGCCTTGGAGTTTTCCACTTTACAGTTGTCTGACTTTCTGAGATCTCTTGGTATTGTTCATCATTCTTCTTGTGCTTACACTTCGCAGTAGAATGTTGCTGCTGAACACAAACATCGTCATCTTCTGGATGTCACGAGGACTCTTTTGATTCAGGGTTGAGCTCCTCATTCGTTCTAATGTAATGTGGTCCTCACTGCATGTTACTTATTTAACTACATGCCTTCCACTGTCCTTGGAGTAAAAGGTTCCTTTCTTGATTGCATTTCTCGAGGACTTATTCTACCTTACTCACAGGGTCTTTGGGTCGGCGGAATTTGTCCACAATTTTACTCATGGTCGTGACAAGCTCTCTCCAAGAGTTTTCAAATGTGTGTTCGTTGACTATTCTTGTATCCAAAAAGGGTATAGATGTTTTGATCATTTAGGGAGAAAGTATTATATGAGTGCTAATGTCACATTTTTTGAGTTTACTATGTACTTTTCTCCTACAGGTGACATGTTGTTTAACGTTGACTCTTATTGAAAGTCACATACTTCTTGCCCGTCCGAGTCTTGAATTCAATTGGCCTCTGCGAGGATGTCTTTGTTCCACCACCTTCGTTATCTCCACCCACACCCCATGTTGAGTCTTAGTCATCTCCGCCTCCACCTCCTTCACCACCTCCACATTCGTCTACCTTGACACAGTTCCTGCCACGATTTTACTTTCGCAGGTCCTCTACTCGCTCCTTTGCCCATGTCCCGTCATCCAGTATGCCTCAGGCATGTGATGAACACATTGTTTCTACTGATGGCACTGGTGATATGCTTGTTCTACAAGATACTGTATATGAGGAGCTGATGCCAGAGAAGAGAGAGGTTGATAACCTGGATGTACCTATTGCCTTGAGGAAGGCACGTCGTAACTGTGCCACTTATCTAGCGAACATATCAGGAGGCCATACAAGATAGTAGTTAGCGACTTGTCATGGAGGAGGGGATGGCCGCTTTGCAGTCTTGTGGTACATGGAGTGTTGTTTCTGCCCCTCCAAGTGCCTCTATTGTGGGGTGCAAATGGATCTTTACGGTGAAGCAACGAGCAGATGGCAGTGCGGATTGCTACAAGGCAATGCTTGTAGCATGAGGGTTCACCCAGACTTATGGGGCGGATTATCAGGATACCTTCTCACCAATGGCCAGACATTCGACATTGCGCATTCTTCTATCAGTTGTTTCTCGGGACTGGCCTCTTTACCAACTTCATGTGAAGAATGTGTTTTTATATGGAGATCTGCAGGAGGAGGTATATATGCAACAACCACCAGGTTTGTTGCTGAGGGGGAGTCTCAGAAGGTGTATAGGCTCCACAAGGCGATTTACAACATGAAGTAGAGTCCGGGAGCTTGATACCAAAAGCTTTTAAAGTTGATAGAGCGCCAGATGTTTACGTGATCCACTGCGGATCATTCACTTTTTGTTCGCAGGACACAAAGAGGTATTGTTGCTATCATAGTCTATGTTGATGATATTATTGTCACGGGTGATGATGAGCATGCCATTCAAGCTGCCAGGGAGTTCCTAGGTCAGCTGTTTGTGACTAAGGACCTAGTAATCTTCGATACTTCCTTCATTCCTTGGATTAGTGTTTGCCAGGAACCATCGTGGTCTTGTGATGACCCAAAAGAAGTTTGTGACTGATCTTCTACTAGAGACATGTATGACTGGGTGCAAGCTTGCTACTACCTTATGGATCCGAGTATGAGATTATATGATGATGACACTGAGGAGGTAGATAAGAGGAGATACATGGAGCTTGTTGGGTAGCTCCTATATGCTACCATCACCAGGACAGAGATATCCTTTGCTGTGAGCAAGGTGAGCCATTTAATGAACAACTTAGGAAGGTTCATATGGATGATGTATATATGATTTTGAGATATTTGAAGACTTTACATGGTACTGGTCTTATATTCAGCAGAGGTACGTCTCTTGAGGTGACAGCTTGTGCAGATGCATATTATGCAAGATGCCCTAGAGACATGAAGTCTACTTCTGGCTTTGCTATTTTTATTGGGAGCTCTCTCGTGTCATGGAAAAGTAAGAAGCAGACAATGGTTGCTAGATCCAGTGCAGAATCAGAGTACAGGGCCATGACACAGGGGAGCACATCGATGATGTGGGTTAGATCAGTCTTTGCCGATCTTGTTGCTGAGGTTCCTCTTCCCATGTAGCTTTTATGTGACAATCAAGCAGCTCTTTTTTTTGCCAATAATCCTGTATTTCATGAACGGAACAAGCATTTTTTTTGACATGCA
This sequence comes from Ottelia alismoides, assembly GCA_037367405.1. NCBI lineage: Eukaryota > Viridiplantae > Streptophyta > Magnoliopsida > Alismatales > Hydrocharitaceae > Ottelia > Ottelia alismoides. Next base: position 209,006 of record JAZKJV010000400.1, read on the forward strand.
AGAGGGTGACCTCTCGAGTCAGGAGTCACCGCCGATTGTATTAATATTTGGAAATAAAGGCTACATTACTAACAGACCAAGCATATAGAGGGGGATTGCTACTATACCAGAGATATGATCCAGAAGGGTCTCATATCCACCTCCTATGTTTTTACTGGAGATCAGACAGTTGATATTTTCATCATGGCCCTTGCTAGAGGTCCTTTTCAGAGATGTTCCAAGATGAGCTTGATACACATATATGCTCCAACTTGAGGGGGAGGTTTGAGATATTTGTATCTCTTTATATTTATTTCTTATTTCTCTTTCATTCATGCACCTCCTTGTAATTGACCCAGGGCTTTTCTCCTATATAAGAGAGCCATATGGTCTTAATAATGATAAGTAATTCTATTTTCTCCAACAAGGAGATTACCAGATTAGATGAGATTGAAAGTTGGTCGTGATCTTAACCTAGAGGAGTTGGAGACGTGTGGAGAGCATCAACAGTTTGTTGTTGTTGGGAAAAATGAATAACTTGTTTTATTCCATAAACCCTAGGCTTTCTTATATAGGAGAGTAGCCTATGGGTAAATTACATAAAGTAGACAACTGAAAAATAAAATAGAGAAGAGGTACAGGTACTCTATATGCGTCAACACTCCCCCTCAAGATGGAGCATAGATATCAATCATGCTCAGCTTGGACGCACACTTCTGGAATGGACCTCGAAGTAATGCCTTGGTGAATATATCAGCAGTCTGATTCTCTGATGTGACGTGAGATGTAGCAATGAACCCCTTCTGAATCATGTCACGTATGTAGTGACAGTCAACCTCAATATGCTTGGTCCTCTCATGAAATGCTGGGTTGTTTGCAATGAACAAGGCGGCCTGATTGTCACATTCCAACATCATAGGAAGCGGTATATCAAGACATAGATCTGTAAGTAAAGATTTCACCCACATCATTTCTGTGCTAGCCTGGGCCATAGCCCTGTATTCGGATTCAGCACTGGATCTAGCTACTACTGTCTGTTTCTTGCTCCTCCATGAGACTAGGGCATCTCCAACATAGACTGCAAATCCTGAGGTGGACTTCCTGTCCTTGGGGCATCCTGCATAGTCTGCATCAGCACATGCTGTGATAGAGATCTCCTTTCCCTTCTTAAATAGCAAGCCTGCACCTGGAGATGATTTTAGATATCTCAGAATCATGTGTATTGCATCCATATGGACCTGGCGTGGTTGCTCCATGAACTGGCTCACACGACTCACTGCAAATGATATATCAGGTCTAGTGATCGTGACATACAGTAGTTTGCCTACCAGTTCTCTGTACCTTCTCCTGTCCACCTCTTCTGTGTCATCATCATAGAGCTTCATGCTGGGATCCATTGGTGTCGTAGCAGGTCGACACCCTAGCATACATGTCTCACTTAATAGGTCTGTAACATATTTCCTCTGCGACATTACTAATCCATATGGATTTCTAGCAAACTCCTGCCCCAGAAAATATCTAAGGACTCCCAAGTCCTTGGTGACAAATTCAGTTCCCAGCCTATCTTTTGCCTGCTTAATGCCCTGCTCATCATCTCCTGTAATCAAGATATCATCAACATAAACCATGATTACAATGATACCTCTAGCAGTCTTATGTACAAACAAGGAATGATCAGCATTGGAGCGTTTATATCCTTGTTTCTCAAAAAGATCTGAGAGCTTCTGAAACCATGCTCTGGGGCTCTGCTTAAGGCCATAGATGGCCTTATGTAATCTGCATACCTTGGAACACTCCCCCTCAACAGCAAACCCAGGTGGTTGTTGCATATAGACTTCTTCCTGCAATTCGCCATATAGGAATGCATTCTTCACGTCCAGCTGATAAAGCGGCCAGTCTCTAGCAACTGCAACTGATAACAAGATCCGCAGAGTGGAATGACGCGCCACAGGTGAGAATGTGTCAAGGTAATCCACCCCGTATGTCTGTGTAAAGCCACATGCAACAAGGCGCGCCTTGTACCTGTCAATGGAGCCATCTGCATTGTGCTTCACTGTAAACACCCACTTGCAGCTCACTGGGTTCACATTTGGAGGTATAGGAACCAAGCTCCAAGTTCCTCTGGACTGAAGTGCTGCCATTTCTTCTTCCATTGCTAGCCGCCATCTAGCATCCTGCAGAGCATCATGATGATTCCGTGGAATGTCTGTAGCTGAAAGTGCCATAGCAAACGACCTGAAGTCTCCAGATAGCCTCTCAAAAGACACGGCTGCTGATAATGAATATTTGGCATAGCTTCTCTTCGACTTCCGTAGAGCAATTGGAACATCCAAATCATCTGTATTCTCATCTGGCTCCTGCACTATATCCTGCTCAGAAATGTCGTCAGATCCATCAACATTAATATTTTCATTACATACCATAGGCGAGCTAGTTGACGGGTCAGGGCCATGAGCTGGAGGAAGCCTGCGGGTGTAATGTAGTGGTAGTGGTGAGACAAGCGGTGGCGGTGGTGGTGGTGGTGGCGGTGGCGGTGGTGGTGGTGGTGGCGGTGGCGGTGGTGGTGGTGGTGGTGGTGTCAGCATCTGAGGTGGTGGTGTCATGTATATGGCATCAGGAGGTATAGATGGTAGCTGCATGTCTCCTGATGCTGAAAAATACATAACATATTCAAAAAATGTAACATATGCACTGATCATATACCGTCGACGCACGGGATCAAAACACTTGTACCCCTTTTGAGTTCTGGAGTACCCAACAAAGACACTTGACAGCCCTAGGAGAGAGCTTGTCAGTACCAGGCGACAACTGATGGACGAACGCAACCGACCCAAAAACACGAGTAAGAGTGAACAGATCCTTGTCAGGATGAATGAGTGAGAATGGAATCTGTTCATTCAAGACAGACGAAGGCATACGGTTGATTAGGTAACATGCAGTGAGAACTGCATCACCCCAGTAGTAGGGAACATGACTCTGTATAAAAAGTGATCTTGTGACATCAAGAAGGTGACGGTGTTTTCTTTCAGCAATCCCTTTCTGTTGAGATGTATGAGCACAAGATGTTTGGTGAATAATCCCTTTTGAGGAGTAGTAATTGGCCAGAATGTTGGTACACAACTCTAAAGCATTATCACTTCTCACAAGCTTGACAGATGTGGAGAAAACATTTTGTATTTCATTCAGAAAATGGATAATAATATTTCCTGCTTCAGATTTATTCTTCATCAGAAACACCCATGACACTCTAGAGAAATCATCCACAAATACAATATAAAACCTGTGTCCCTGATGATCGGGAACACGACTCGGACCCCAGACATCGATATGAAACAACTCAAACTTGGAGTTACTACTCCGACCAGGACGACTGGGAAAGGACGACCTGTGATGCTTTCCCAACTGACACGCCTCACACTGAATAGGTGTGTGAGAAAGACCATAGGGTAGAACTTGACACAACTTCTGAAGCGGTAGATGACCAAAACGCAGATGCCATAATAAGGTTGATGCTTGTCCCGAAGAAGAGGATGAGGTTCCAGCAAAAGGAGTCTGATTCAGGCGGTAGAGGCCTCCCTTGCTCATAGCCACGACCAATCACGTTGCCCGTATGGATGTCCTGAAAAATCAAAGAAGATGGATCAAAAATTGCCCGACAATGTAGATCCTTCGTAATCTGACTAATTGACAATAGATTCATTGAAAAAATCAGGTGCATGTAGCACGTTCTTGAGCTGCATAGAAGATGTCAATCTAACCTCCCCTGTCCAGTGATGGGGGAATGAGTGCCATTGGCAATCACTACTGTCCGACCTGGAGGGATCTGAGTGTATCCTGAAAGCAAACTCTGGTCGCCACATAGGTGATGTGTAGCGCCCGAGTCCATAATCCATGGTAAAGTATCGGATCTACTATTGTTCAGTGCAAGTATACTACCTGAAGTACTGGTAGACACAGAGGCAGAAGCAGCGGCATCAGAATGACTCTCTACAGTCGGTGTTGGTCCAGATGGTGGAATAATTCCCCTCAGACGGGCAACAAGATCATCGAACCGTTGATCTAAAGTAGCAGCAGATGGGGGCTCTATCTGCTCAGCAGCTCGTGCGGATGCAGGATATCCGTGCTTCGAGTAGCAGGTATCTTCATTGTGTCCAACTCGGTGACAATATGTGCATGTTGGCCTAGTGCGGCCACCCCTTCCACGAGGTCCACGTCCACGGCCCTGGTGATGAAGTCCGCGACCTCTGTTTGCTGCCATGGCTGAGGAATTCTGACTCACAGCTGTTGAGGGAATTGTGATCCGACTCAATCTATGAAAAGCGTCCTCCATGGGAGGAATAGTCGAGTCTGCCAAAATCTGAGATCGTGCCGCCTCATACTCTATATCAAGTGCAGCCAGGAACACACCCACCATGGTCGCATTCCTGTATGTCTTCTGTTGTTCTGGCGTGGCATTAAGAGGCATGAAGCTATAGAGCTTCTCGAACAGCCCTCTCAGTGATGTGTAGAGAGAATGTAAGGACGACAATTCTGCTTTATTGTGAATATATCATGTTGAAGTTGCAGAATCTTCGTCTCGTTCTTCGCCTGAGAGTACGTTGCCGCCAGAATATCCCACATATCCTTGGATGTGGGTTGATGTAGTATGTTATTGGCAATTTCCAATAGCCAATGTACCAGATAGGCCAAACCTTGGCATATGCATCATCGGCCTCCCATGAGGCATGGACTCCAGTCTTCTCTGCAGGCTCAGGTTCGGTAAGAATGTGCTTTTTACCTGTTGACTTCATCATACTCATGAACTGCATTGCCCACAGTTCATAGTTTGTACCGTCCATCTTGACAATGGGCGTTGGACCACGAAAGGCGCCAATAGATGGGATATCAGCTTTGCTTTCTGACATACTGGAGATGGAAGACTGGAGCGATTGGCAGAAGATGAACTTCGTCTACAATGACATAGGCGGGATTAGTTGCATGTGTAGACCTCAAGCAACTATCCCCATGAAGATGTGCGTGCTACGGTCTTCATGCGCACAAGAGTCACGCACTGGATCACGAAGGAGATGCGTGCACTGGATCACGCACGCAAGAATCACGCACAGATAGTCACGCGCAGGAGGCTGCGCACAGGGTCGCGCACCGGAGACTGCGCACAGGTGCTATGCTCACAGGCGCTATGTGCGCGCAGGCGCTGGAGGGTGCACAGGCGCTATGTGTGCGCAGGTACTGGAGAGCGCTATGTGCGCTGCAGGTGCACGCGCATGCGCTGGGCACAGGAGAGGCGGCATTGGAGCAAGCTACACGCGCAGGAGGAGGCGCGCGAGCAGCAGCACAGCCGCGCGTGCGGCGGCGTAGAGGCGGCGCCGATCGAGAGAGAAGGAGAGGGAGAGGCCGGCGGGTGGGGTGGGTTAGGGTTAGGGTTTCGAGAACTCCGGTCTAGGACCGTCGCTCTGATACCATGTTGGAAAAATGAATAACTTGTTTTATTCCATAAACCCTAGGTCCTTTTATATAGGAGAGTAGCCTATGGGTAAATTACATAAAGTAGACAACTGAAAAAATAAAATAGAGAAGAGGTACAGGTACTCTATATGCGTCAACAGTTGTTGAAGACGACAAGTGGAGGGAGGTGGAATGGCGCCAGAGATCTAGACAAAAGGGGGGTGGAGGAAGGTGATGCGAACACAGGGTTCTTCCACGCCATGGTGAGTGGAAGGAGGAATATGATTCACGTCTTGCAGATGGAGGAGAGAGTTCAGGGAAACATTGCGATGGGTGTGGCAATTGTGGAGAACTTTTGGAAGTTCAGTAGGAGTGTACCATCTTTTGCAACCAGATAGACTGGAAGGGGTGTCAGATCATTGGGGCATGGTCATCATGAGGCACTTGTTTCAGAGTTTACTAGAGTGGAGGTGCGTAGGGCGGCCTTTGACTTCAATGTAGACAGATGCCCTAGACCAGATGGCTTTCCGATCTTTTCTTTTACAGGGAATTCTGGGAAGTGGAGGAGGATGACACCATGTAGCTGATGTTAGAGTTTAAAGATGTGAGTAAGGGCTTGGAGATGCTAAACAAATCCTTGTTGTTCTTACTACGAAAGAGAGAAGGTACATAGCAGGTGGACGAGTTCATACCTATAGCATTTATCGAATACTATTTACCTCATTGTGACCAAGGTGTTGGCCAATCAACTTAGTGGAGTGCCGGACGATCTTATTCTGCCAGCTCAGACGGCATTTATTCCGAGACGGCAACTATTGGAGGGAGTGGTTATGGCTTCGAAGATGGTCTCGAATTGGAAGATAAGAGGGGTTGCAGGTATCATTTGGAAGGTTGATTCTTCAAAGGCTTATGATAGCATGAGTTGGAAGCAAGGTTTTAAAAAGCGTGAGGCGTATTGAGGCGTTTTCCCAGTATTGCCTCGAGACGTAAGCCTCGAAGCGTAAGCCTCACTCGTGAAAGAAAATTTTTCATAAAACATAATAATTAATCGTAATTACAATTTTCAATTCTAAAAATTAAATAGTTATAATTGAATAAATAACTCCATGACAATTCAAGGCTAGCATCCTGGTTTACATTCAAGTTGTTATATAACTCTCTTTTTTTGGACTCTAAGTTTGTAAGGAGTCAAGTAAATATGGATATGCAAGCACAATAATGGTAACTCTCCGCAAAATTTAATGTTTGGAATAAATTTAACTAAAGAGACTAGATGTAACACACCATTTTCAAAATTAGGTGAGATATATGTATCATTCAAATGAGAAGGATAAGAGAGTAAGCAGTGAATCAGTGATCGCTTTTTACTTTACCATAAGGATTGTGGCATAAATTACTTGAATATTGCATGTTACGATCATCTTTGTTCATGCATGCTTTGATGTGTATTAATTTAGTCCTGATTGAATAGATGAAAAGAAGACACGTTTAAAAAAATATACTTTTCTAAATTTAGGTCAAAGTAGGGGACTTGCATCCAAACATTATAATAAAGAAAGCATTTATGCTTAATTCATACTAAAGAGTAGAGGCATTAGATTTAAGAACTAAAGACTCATTTTTTATTCATGTTGATTTATAAAGAACATGCATAGCGAAGTAAAAAAAAGTTTAATATATTAATAAACTAAAAAAATGCATTTCAGTGAATCGTGAGCTTAAGGACTTGAAAATACTTGTCTATGAAAGATGAAAAGCTCACAATCACAAAGAAAAGAAAATATATTGTAGAAAAAAAATAAAAAAAATCAGCTCATACATGAGGCAACGCCTCGAGGTGTATGCTTCGAGGTGCTCCTCATAAGCCTCGAGGCGCATGCCTCGCTGAGGTTGCATGAGGCTATAACCTCGAGGCATTTTTACTTGAAAAACACCTCGAGACGTGTATGCCTCAGCGCCTCGAGGTGCGTTTTTAAAATAATGGCTGGAAGTTTACCCGAGCGTAGTTGGTCATGAAGGGTTTTCTGGACATTTGGATAGATTGGATGAAGAGGTGCATTACCACTTCCTCGCTTTCGACGCTTGTTAATGGGAAGCAAGAAGGATGTTTCTTTCAGTCCCAGAGGGGGGTGAGGCAGGGATGTCCCATGCTCCTATTGTTATTTGTTATGGCGGCAAACGCTTTGGTAGTTATCTTAGTTTAGTTCTTATAGAGGTGGGGGATTCTTCAAAGTTACTCCAGAGAAGATTTTTCTGTGTCAATTTTGCAGTATGTGGATGACACAATTTTCTTCATAGAATGGGTGTGGCGGAATGCAAGGCGGTCTAGATAGTGCTAGATAAATTTGGTGACCGGGCATGAAGGTTAATTGTGCAAAGTCGGCTTTTATACCATTTATCCTTTCTTCAGAGGAGGCAGTTGCTTGTGTGCATATCTTGACAAGGGAACATAATAGTTTACATATCAGCTGTCTTGGCCTACCTCTGATGTGCAGGAGACTTAGACATGTTAATTGGATGTTTGTGGTGGACAAGTTGGAGAAGAAGTTTGCTGGCTGGAAAGCATCGTATCTTTCAAGAGGTGGGAGACTAGTTCTAGTGAAGGATATCTTCAGCATATCTCGTTCTCTTCTTATCAACAATAATCTTACCTGTGGGTGTGCATAAAACTTTGGAGGCGCTAATGCGATGCTTCTTTTGGTCGTCGTCACATGCGGGCAGGGGTCTTGCGTTGGTGGAGTGGTCGGTGGTGACCCCACCAGTCAAGGAGGGAAGACTCGAGGTGATGAGGATTGGAGATATGAACAAGGTGTTGCTTGCGGAGTGAGTGGTGAGGATTTGAAGAGCTGAGAGTAATATGCTATCTAGGTTTGTTAGACTTATTTATGGGGTGTCTCCCAGCCTTTGTGCTTGAGGATTTGTAGCTTTACCAACCACTTTTTGGAGAGGGGTCTGTTTAGTCCTACTAGTCCTGTGTGACTCGTTGCGATCGTTTTTGAGAGGTGGACGCAGTTTCCGATTCTGACAGACGATTGGATCGAGGAGGGAGCTTCTGTATTTATTCCCCGGGTTTTTTGCTATAGCAATGGGCAAGGAGGCTTGTGTTGTGGATGTGTGGTCAGATGGTTCTTGGACTCTTGAGTTTGTGGTTGAGTTGTCGAATCAGAGAGTTGAGGAGTTTATTTCTCTCTGGCGGACTAGTGAGACTCAATGTGCAGTCGAAGGAAGAGATTCTTGGTACTGGAGAGATGGGACATTCACGGTCAAGAAGGCATACAAGGTGTTGCATGCACCGCCTTCTTTGACGGATTAGGGAACTTCTCGAGATTGTGTAGGATATGGTGTTGGAAGGTACCTTCAAGGGTGAGGGTGTTCTTGTGGTTATTAAGAAGTAAGCGAGTCTTGAAGGCTGCACGACGGGCCAAGCTCTTTCCCCGGAACTGGGGAAAGCTGCAGAAGATGTGGTAGATCGACAAAAGATGTTGATAATCTTTTCTTTCAGTGTTCTGGCTTAGTGAACTTGTGGCGAAATGCGAACATTCCGGGTATCTGGTGGAGTGATAAGGCTTCCTTTTGGGATTTGCTGAGTGGAAGTTGGTATGGTTCAGAAGGTCGAACGAAGGTTTGCACGCTGGTATGTGCGTTGTGGCTAGCTGGAAATATTGATTTTTAGGGAGGGAGGTTGTATTTTGAGAATGTCCTCGGGCATGCCAGAGCATTGTTTGGAATTTGACGGATATAATTACCTTATAAACATTCTTTAGCTTTTAGTACTTTTCAGATCGACCTCTAAAGGAGATCCATCCCACCTTTTCCTAAAAAACTAAGATCCCTTCGGATAGTCTCATTCCAACACTTGTGCCTTCCTCGCCCTCTCTTAACTGGCACAACATCCCAAATCTCGTATCTTCTAACTAGTGCATCAACTGACCTCCTTTGCAAATGATCAGACCATCTTAATCGGAATTCTCTCATCTTATCCTCTATCGGAGCTACAAATACACCGACTTTCCTTTTGATCGCGTCATTTCGAATCCGATCTTTTCGTGTATGACTACAAAGCATTTTCATTTATGTTATTGTCATTCTGTACACATGTTTATGGTTCATAGGCCAACATTCTGATCCATAGAGCATAGCAGGTCTCGTGGCTGCTTTGTAATACTTTCATTTGACTTTCAAAGGGATTTTCTTATCAGAAAGAACAGTAGAGGCTCCCCTCCACTTTAGCCAACCTGTATTTATTGTATGAGTAACATCTCCATCAATTTCCGCATCCTATTGTAAAATAGAACCCAAGTATCTAAAAGAATCTTTCTTCTTAATGTTATCGTCTCCAATCTTCACCTCGAATCCTTCATTGTTGTTTCCATCAAATGTGCTCTCTATATATTCAGTCTTAGCCATACTTGTATGTTTGGTGCATCTTTCTTCTGAATGTTATCATCTTTCCCACATTAAGAAAGAAGGAAAATATAGAATTTTCAAATTGATCCTCAAATTAAATACTAGCAACCCACATCCTTATAATTTTAACTAGAAGCTGCCCTCAAAAATAGGACTTTACTAACTAAATCAACTAAGGTCGTGGAAATTTGCTAAAATTTGCTCCATGCTGCCTCCAAGATGGTAATTTTGTTTTTAACCTTGTATTTAACTTGAAAGACCTCAACTTTGCTCATTGTATGATAAGTATACCATATGCAATTAGTATGATTCACATATCTATAACATTATGGTTAGCATATGAAACTCTAGATCTGTTTCAAAATTCTAGGATCCATTTTGGATTTTCTCGTATCTACAACATCTTGATTAGCATAGATGATTCGTTCACACAGTCTAAAGTTGAATCTTTTTCGGATTTTCTTTTTACTGCATCGTGTTTATTATGCTTGACAAGTGATATTGTTGAATCTATATAATCCATTATGGACGAAGAACATGCAGTCATAAAAAGGAAATCGGCATCTCAACTAGCACATTTTCTGAGCTGCATATCATATGTTTCTCTTGTGGCAGATATGTTCCTTGCGTTGGATAAAGACATGAATGGTACCCTAAGTAAGCAGGAACTTAAAGAATATGCAGATGGAACACTGACTGAGATATTTGTTGAGAGAGGTTAGATATGCTTTATCTTAACTTTTTGCGAAGGGTTATCTTTGTAGTTATAGTTCAATGTATCGTATGCTCTGTCTCAGTTTTTGGACATATCTTGCGACTGTCTTGTTTGGTGCTATGTTCTACTTTTTATGTTTTCCATGAGTTAAGGTGTTGTATTTTAGCATAGATATAACTTTGCGATCTTAAGAGGAGTATGTACATATGATGGTAGACTATGGAAAAGCACATATAAACCAACTTTAAATAATGCCAGGGCATCAGTAATGGTATTCGGGAGTATATGCTTTGACACTTCGTAAAAAAGGGGTCAAGCTGAAGATCTTTGGGTTAATACTCATCATTTCTTTCACGTGCTTAGTAATTTTTTGCTTATGTTCTTTTAATACCTGTAACCTATTTTACTCTTTCGTGTGAGAGCCAATATTACGAGTTTATCCATGCTAGTTTCGTTCTGTTATCTAACTTATTGGTGGCCAGAGCATATTGCACCTGCTTTAGTTGGAATATTGACATGCAATTGCTTTGTCCATATATAAATGCATATTCTCACTAATTACGTTTCTATTTCTGTTGCATTTGTTCTATCCAGTTTTTGATGAGCATGTACGACGTGGAAAGATTGCTGGTGGTAATTCTCGTGAAATGGATTTTGAGAGTTTCCTTGATTTTGTCTTGGCTTTGGAAAATAAGGAGACACCAGAGGGTCTGACATACTTATTTCGTTGTCTTGATCTCAATGGAAGAGGTTATCTAATGACAGCTGATGTGCATACACTTTTCAGGTAATGAGAACTAAATGTGTATGGTTATGACTCTAGACAAATGTATATTTCTGGAGTTTTTCTTGCTCTGCAACATTTGAATGCTTCATCAAGAGAAAATGAAATTGCATTAAGGAAGTGCGGATATTCTGCACATTTGAAGCCTGTAGTATTAAATAAAAAGAATAGTTGACAGAGAGCTGAATTTGAAGGATAGGGATGGAGGTCACTTGTGTCCCCTTGAGAGTGAAGAGATAGGGAGCTGCTTCATAATCTTTTAAAAAATTTAAGACTACGAAACGATTTTTTAACTGATGGAGATAAATTAAAGAGCTGTGAAGCTAAATTAAGAAGTTGAAGTTTAGGGTTTACTCACTCTTTAAGCTCACTTTCGAAGTGAAGTTTAGGTTCTTGTCAGACTTTAATTGGGTAATTCGACTTAAATTGGATTTAAAAGGTTTGAAATTTTGAAGTAATCCAAATTGAAATTTAGGGGTTAAATTGAAATCTGCTTCAAGCTGTAAGTGATATTTATGTGGTGTGCTCTATTTCAAACTCTCGCATTAGGGTCTATTATCTGTAACATAAACATTGCTTTGTGCTGCCCGCTTGGTGGGCTCTGTGCTCTTCCTCCTCACTGTTCTTCTCCCCGCCGGGGATCCCAACATTTTCTCGGTACAGAATTCCCGCCTAGCTCGCCACTCGTGCCCTTCGAGGTTTTTGAAATTGATTTTCTAAATATTAATAAGCTAATTGTTGAGATATTGTTCGAAGGAACATTATATTGGTTTGTGTTTTTTCTTTCATACTGTTACGGTGTTACCTGGTTATAGGTCTGTCTCATTTTTTTGACTTGTTACTAGAAAGCTTGAAATAATTAATTCGTAGGAGGGCATATTTTATGATTTTAAAATTTCTGGAACTTATACCATCAATCTGCGTCAGTTCTAAACAGCCATCCATGATGTATTTGAAAGTTTTTGCAGTTACTTCTAAAGCCTGTAAGAATATAAGTGTGTTTCTTCAGAATTAGAATTTGTCAAAAATATTAGACAGCCAGTGGAATTTCTGTACAAGTTTACCTTTTTTGTTTTCCTAAGAATGGAAGTATGCTAGAGGCTTTTTTACCTTAAAATATGCAGCTTGGTACCTCATCACAATCTTTTTTTTCAGGTCGTACATTAGCCTTTAGTCATGTAATATAGATTATTCTCGTATTCATTAGATGCCTATTTGCTGGCTGATGATTTATGCTACGACATGTAAACATGTGCGAGGGTTCTTTAGCATTTGATTTCCTGCGGAAGAAAAGAAAGGTAACAGACAAGAGTAGAGATGTATACCTGATACAATCTTCCTACATAGAACATGTAATTTCCTGCTTGCAGTATCACGAGCTAGTTCTGTGAGTCTCAAATTACATGACATATCTATTACAGATCACTTTGTATTAATTTAGGTAGTCTAAGATAAGGGGTCATTTCAATTGATGCACCAAAATACACAAATGTAGTAGGATTTGTTTGGGTTTATACTATATAACTGACTGAGAAAATGCTTCTGACATTCTATTAGGTGTTCAGGGCACTTATTGATGCACCATTAATAGTATCTGTTTATTGTAGGGATGTACACCAGAAGTGGATTGATGGTGGGAATTATGAGTTATGTATTGAAGATGTGCGGGATGAAATCTGGGATATGGTGAAGCCAGCGGACCCCCTCAAGATATCTCTTTCCGATCTTCTGTCTTGCAAGCAGGGCGGAACTGTTGCGAGCATGCTTATAGATGTTCGAGGTTTCTGGGCTCATGACAACAGAGAAAACCTTTTGCAGGAAGAAGAGGGACCTGAAGAAGAGTGAGTTGTCTCCCTGCTTCTGGATCTCAACTTTCTATTTCCCTGAACTTATATATGCATGGCTTTAACTTTGTTTTGCAGAAACGCTAAGTGACTGTAATTCAGATAGCTGATGTGAGTTGTAACAGCAAAGCTTGTGCGTCTTGTTGTAAGTAATTTCGATATTATAAGTCGATTTTGTATTTAAACATTAGCAGCAGAGACCATATTAATTGTCGTATTTTCTGTGGAAATCTTCTGATCGTTTTTTAACAGCATCATTTTTTCATCAACTTGAGAAGTGGGTTCAGGGAATGGGAGCTAATTACCGTTTACATGTTGATGCATTTTTTCTATTATCAGAGATGCGGATATCTGATATTATGTATAAGTTGTAAATTGAGTCGGGCGCTGCGTCCCTCCATCTGTCATGTAATCTCTAAATCAGGCCAAGTATTTGTGCATTAGATAAACGGTCAAATGTTTGGTGTACTTTCTCCTGTGTCTGTTTGTCTTCACATATGGAGTCATCTTTGTTGTAATTAGTAGTTGACATTATGGCTCATGTCATGCGTGGCATTGATAAATAGATGCCCTCTTAACCCTCTTGTTTGATTCTGCTATTAGCAGGGGATAAAATGGACAATTTGAATGCTTTAAATTGAATACAATGCTTTGAGGAAATTTCTTCCCTTATATTTTCGTATACAAATTACCTGTTGCATAATGTCGAAAATTATTGCTGCGATTTGGAGTGTCACTTGTTTTTGTTGTGGATAAAACATCTTATAGAAATGCAAGGTAAGGCTGGATACAGAACCAGAAGCCGTACGCATGGCATTATCTGTCATTTTGCCAAGCTTGGAAAGGGAATATCGACTGGCATGTCACGATAATGCCGAAAATCATGAAATAGCTCAAAAAGTCAATTCCTTTTCAAAATTATGGTTTTTGAATCTTTGATAAAAAAATAAGATCGAAACACACTTGTTTGTTAAAAATATGTGAATATAAGTTTTTTAGTATGTTTCGTTATAATTATGGCATACGTTGATATGTATTGCAAAGCATGCATTAGAAGCAAGGTATTAAAAATCGGACCGGACGTTGAACCGGTTTGTCTCTGGTTTGGTTCGACCGGGTCGGACCGTCGGTCCAAACCGGTCGGACCGGTGATGACGTCAGCATGACGTCATCATTTCAATTGACTCGGAAAAAACCGGACCGGGCTTAATTTAGTGGTCCGACCGGTCGAACCGGTTTTTCTGAATCGGTAAAATCGGATACATATACGTACATATATATATGTATATCCAATGAAATTATCGTGAAAACTTTAAAGTGTCAAATCTTTCAATAGAATAATACATTACAAATGATCCGATCATTATCTAAAGAAGATTAACTATTAAACAAAGAAATGAAAAGATATCATCTTATCTAATACAATAATTTAAAATTCTGTTTGTAGTCTATATCGATAAGAATAACAAGATAAGACAAGAGGTTCCATAATTTCATAGCATTGTTCTTAAAAAGAAAAGCATACACATGACGCATATCAAATACACCATGATCCTTGAAACAACAACTCCAAGCTTTTCATCTCCCCGAAGCAATCATCTACAACAAAATGCCAATAACTAAACAAATATTACTACTTCCATTTACTATCTTTAAATATAATATTTAACATCAAACTGGTATGTTGTTTTACCTTACTAAATAGCAAGAAAATTTGAAAGTCTATCGCTGAGATCATCAATCCAAGCGTCTAATTCATCGGTGTTGTGCACTTCTGGTTCTTCCACCCAATCACCATATAATTGCATATCTTCTAAAGATATTGGATCAGGTATGCCATTGTTACACTCATTTTTTCTCCTGTAAAATTAGTATTCCAAATCATAGTTATAAAAAATTCAATAATTACGTAAAATGTTATAGGAAACTCTATGAAGTAAAACCTGAGCCGTCTATTCGCATGGATAAAAACCAGCTGATTTAATCTTAAATGACGAAGTTTATTCCTTCTTGGTGAATGAATCCTCTCAAAAATACTCCAATTCCGCTCGCATCCAGATGCAGAACAAGTTTGACTAAGAACACGAATAGCCATAGCCTGCAATATCGGAGTTGCTCCACCATACATTTTCCACCATTCCACTGTATTAGAAAAATGCCATAAGATATACATGATGTAATCAAGTTTGAATATCAATTATGTAATATTGTATATATAAATACCTGGAGGCATCTTCGTACGGTTGCGGACAGTGGACGGGCGTCCAAAATCACCCATAGCATCCCTATACAAGGAGAACTCCATGTTAATAGAATCCATTTTCTCTTCGTCATTATAAAACAAAGTTTCCACGGTATCATGAAAGCCAGCCATGATATGATGATTCAAGGACATATTTTCGTCATGGTAGAAGAATTCGGGGTTTAAAAGTAGCCCAGCTTTGTGTAGGGGATGGCCAAGTTGTCTATCCCACTTATCATCAAATATGTCAATATACGGCTTGTATTCGGCTAAATTGTTGTTAAACACAAGTTTAATAGCTTCCCTCGCTCTTCTCATTGCCTCAAAAATACATTTCTTAGATCCATCTCCCATCAAAGTGACATATTGCCATGCTATGTCACTTTTTTGTCGAACACTTGTTATGATAACATCTTCTGACCCACCATCAACATCAATATTTGGTGAATCTGAGTGTACATGTTGATTATCTTCCATCTGAAAATTTTCCATTAGGTTGTAATCAACAATACATCTACAAATGAATGTTGCTTAAAAATAAACAATGGTGTGGATATTAAACTATGCACACAAATACACAAATTGCAAGTACTCCATTAACCAACCACTGAGCACTCATCTATATTTATATCAATTCAAGTACTTTCTTGGTTTGCAGAAACAGAGAAATTATCTTAGATCCGTTTTTTGGTAGTGCACCAAACGAGTCAGACTATTATGATAATACTTCCATAATAATTAAAAGAACATATGGGGGAAACAAATATTGCAGACGTCTACATATCACTGTTTTGTTGAGAGCAGAAATCAATTAATTAGGAACCCAACTCCATGTTCGTCTGACCCTTTCACTGTGCTAAGATTCCTAAGAATGGAAGGCAAGGAAGAACAAAAGCAAGAAAGCTACAGATCTGTTAATCCCACTTGAGATCCAAACCCCATTCCCAAAAGAATGATACACTTTCTCATAAAAGGGAATACACAAGATGGAAACACATACCTTCACGGCTTCAAGGTAAATTCGAGCAAGAACTTCGAAGTTTCGAACTCAGGAAATTTAGGGGTTTTGAATTCTGAAGGCGGCAGCAATTTGGATTCTGAAGACGGCAGCAACAATAGGTTTAGGGATTCGTATGGGATTTAGCCATTTAGGTTATAAATTTAGTTTTTTTACTTTATGTCCATCTACATATATTTTTTATTATTTAAAGTTTAAACCTTTAATTTTTTTAGAATTTACAATGCCATTAAAACCGGGTCAACCGGGTCAACCCGGTCCGGTTGAACCGGACTGGACCGGCGGTTGGACCCGGTTTATTATTTTTTTTAATTTTTAAAAATACCCAGATGAAACCGGCCGAACCGACCGGTTTAAGGCCGGTTCCCGGTCTGACCGGTCCGACCGGCCGGTTCGGTCCGATTTTTTATACCCTGATTAGAAGTTTAGTCATGGAAAATAGATAAATAAATCAAAATAATAATCGATAGTCTCATGAACACCTAATTCTTAATGTACCAATACAATACTTGTCACATTAATACGTTAAATGCATAAATAGAAAGATCTTTGTTTTACCATATATAATGATGGATATTCGAGTAATATTAACCATTATAAGCAAAATTTGAAGATAGACTTGACACATCAATATATGACATAAGAGGGAGCTAAGTAGTATTGAGTTGAATATCTACTGGGTGCGTCTTCGATGAGGATAATAAGGTGGAGTTGGAGTAAAGGCAGAGGTGACATAAGACTTGGTAGAGGGAAGACAATGCAAATACTAGGAATACATATGGATACATTGTTATCTTGAAGAGGATAACTATCCCAAAAAGGATTATCTGATGGATAATCTTTATATATTTTGGTGTTTGGATAGAAGGTTTTGTTGTCATGTGATTGTATTGAAGTGAGAAAATAATTGCTAGTTGAGTATTTTATAATTTTTATATGACAAGATGGTATATTATATTTTTTGTTGGAACGGATTTGGGTGATTTGATGTAGAACTGGCTATCGAGCCTAACGAGCCGAGCCAGGGCTGGGCTCGGGCTCGATCGAGCCCAGCTGAGCTGGCTCGGGCTCGAGCTCGGTGGCCTCGAGCCAGCTCGGGCTCGATAAGTCTTGAGTCGAACCCTTTATCGAGCTCGAGCCTCTTATCGAGCCTGGTCTAGGCTTGAGCCTATTCAGGCTCGTTAAGGAATAGGTGTTTTTTTGGTGAAAAAGTATTTTCCCTAGGCTCAAACTCGAGACCTCTTTTTTGAAGATCGTCCACCTTACCAGTAGGCCACAATCTGACTTGCATATAAAAGTTAAATTATAATATATATTGTAACATTGTGGTTGTTAATAAAAAAAGAAAAAATACAAAATATCTAACTATAACCTTGATTAACATAGATAAAAGGTAGAAAATCTAAGTCTACAACATAGTCCACCCAACATTGTTGTTACACAAACAACATAAACACATAATCCACCATTAACAATGTTGCAAACCTAATACAAATAAAAATAAAAATCATTGCAGTTTCACAAATAGAATATATATATATATATTCCTTATCGAGCCCGTTATTGAGTTATCGAGCTGAGTAGGGCTCGACTCGGGCTCGGCTCGATAAGCTATCGAGCCCAAAAATCTGGCTCGGGCTCGGCTCAATAGATGAGCCAAGCTCACGAGCCCTTATCGACCCGAGCCCGAACCTGGCTCATCGAGCCATGACTCAATAGCCAGCCTTAATTTGATGTATTGAACGAGAGACCGTGTGGTTTTCAGATAGGCTCATGTGATAAGGAATAAAAAATAGTCAGTGGGGCCCACGGTGTAGAAATTGGATTTTTGGGGGAAACATTGAGAAAAATCCTCCCCAAAAGGAGAGAGAACTCAAATTCGGGGGTGGGGGTTCCGCTATCCGAATGCCCTTCTTTGCTATAGTGGCAAATAATGTTGAAGTTCGATCAACTCTCTTTCCTTCGAATGGTGAGTGGTTTCACGGGTAGCAAGGTGTGAATGCCATGGTGGTGGGACACCTTTGCGGTTTTAGTCGACATGTGCCCTCATATGGGACTCATTGACTAGGTCGGATGTGAATTGTTTGACCTAGGTGTAGGAGTAGGTTCCGGGTCTTATTCATGAGTTTGGTTTGACTGAGGCAAATGGGGAGTCTTTTAATCTTAATACAGATGATTGCTTCAATCTTGGTGACTTTCCAATCTTCTTTTAGGAATTTGAGAATTTGTTTAGAGTGATATCTTGAATGTGGTGGAGTTTGGTTGTGGGATCGAGATTTCTTATGGTGTAATCGTTCTCCTATTTTCCTTCTACGTGAAAGGAGAGTAACATTGAAGGTGGATGACTTTCAGCCTATTACTCTGTCATACTACTTACCTAATTATGGAATCGTTACTTGCAATCGTCTCAAGGGGGTTTTGGGTTCCATCTTCACCTTGTTTTGCAGTTGGCTTTCATTCCAGGTTGCCATTTGACAGATAGAGTGTTTAATGGCAACTGAGATGATTATTAATTGGAAGAAGTGAAAGGTCAAAGGGATATTTACGCGGTCGTTTCTTCACGCGCTTGGTCTCTCAAAGGTATGGATATCTTGGATGTGCTTGGTTATGGTTATTGGTTGTCCGGAGGGTGGTCTTTTTCAGCCTCAGTGTTGGGTCAGGCATGGTTGTCCTCTTGCACATCTTCTATTTGTCATTATTGTTGAGAGAAAATAATGAATTGCTTATTCATGAGGCCCTTATGTTCTCTTATATAGAGGAGAAACCTGATGCGCAAATTACATAAAGTAGAGCAGAAAGAAAAGAGAATACATAAAAGAAACAAAAGATAACTAATATCTCAACACTCCCCCTCAAGCTGAAGGGTAAATATCAATCATGCTTAACTTGAAACAACATCTTTGGAATGGCTCTCTGGTTAGGGTCTTGGTGAACACGTTTGTTATCTGATCTCTCGAGCTAACATGAGTGGTAGAGATGAAGCCCTTCTAAATCATGTCTCAAGTGTAGTGACAGTCTAACTCATTATTCTCGGTCTCCTTATGGAAGGTTGGGTTGTTGACAATGAAGAGAGTAGTATGGTTGTCGCATTGGAGGTGCATGAGAAGCATCACCTCAAGTGATAGGTCAGTAAGAACAGATCTGACCCACATCATCTTTGTACTTCCATGTGTCATGGCTCTGTACTCTGATTCTTCACTAGAGATGGCGACCACTGTCTACTTCTTGCTCTTACATGACACCAAGGAACTTCCTATGAACACTACAAAGCTAGAGGTGGGCTTCTTGTACTTGGGGCACTCCACATAATCTGCATCTGTACAAGTTGTAATGGAAAGGGATGCGCATCTACTAAATAGAAGACCGGTGCCAGATGAGGTCTTAAGATACCTCATAATCATATGGACTGCATCTATTTGTGATTTGTTAGAAAATAGGAAGCGGAAGCTGAAATGATAAACAAAGCATAATCTAGAAATAAAAAACATGGAAGAACAAGATTTACGTGGAACCCTACTCCCTAAGGAGCGGGATGAAACCACGGGAGAAGCCCTCAATGGGGGCAGATTTCTATTGGAATTTCTCAATGAGTACAGGGGGTGTGGGTCTCCTTATATAGCCTCACAGACAGGCCGGAGTCCCACCGCTCATTCATGTGGGACTAAACATGAGTGGGGTAATTGGATCCTGGAGAGATCCAATTAACCACCTATTACATTCTCTAACACTCTCCATCAAGCTGGAGCTGAGAAAGCTACAGCTTGCAATAAAAAGAAAAGTATACAACACATCTTCACACGAATCATCACAATGAACACATGTTTAATGCTGTAGAGGACAACGCACGAGGACGGGTCTGCGGCTTTCAGGTCATCGGAACGTATCGTTGTCATGTCTGTAGAACCGCTGCGATATCAGATCACTGGAACATATCTTTGTCGTGTCTGGAGAAGAATCTCTACAGAAGAAGTCCAAGCGGGGAAACTGATCGGGTCGTAAAAGAAGAAGTATACGCCTCGACGAAGAAGTTGATGTTCGGTGAAGATGGATGATCTGTAAAAAGCTGTGAATGATCTGTCAGTCGTAGATGGACACTTGTGAAGAATACAACTCTGACTCCCCCTTTCTCCCATACTTGATAGAATAAAGATCGTGGATCAAGTTGGGAGAAACCAAAAGACGTACAATTTTTTTAAACATAAGCCGTTCATTTTTTTAATCGGCTTTTCAAATCCTCTTTTTGAAACAATTTTTTTGCAATATTTTTTAAATTTTTTTAAGCCATTCAACCTTTTTTACGGCTTTTCTTTTCTTTTGCAATATTTTTTGCAAATGTGCGTACGACTTTTGAATTGTGCGTGCCTTTTCTAAAAAAACACATTTTCTTTTCGCATTCCCTCTTTTTTTGAAACTGCTCTCCTTTCTTCTTATTCTCTCTCTCTCTCTTTAAAACAAACTCCTTCTCCCTCTTATTTTTTTCATTGCATCACTCCTTCCTCTCTCTTTTTTAACCTTCGCTGGAGGCCTGGTGGGCCTCAAATAAAAACATTTTAATAGACTAACGCCTCCCTTGGTCTCTAACCATACTTAGGTTTCGAATCGTAACAGTCCCCCTGAAGATGTTCCGTATTCAGTCGCCCCCATGATGGGCCTTCTTGTTGCCGCTGCCGAAGCGGAGGTGTCGTCTGGTAGCGCCGCCTGGCACGAGGAGGTGCGGTGAGGCGCACGAGCACGAGGATGCAGTTGCGTATGGGGTTGCGCCGATGTAGGATCGCGTAGGAGAAGCCCCACTGGAGGAGCGTTGCCGGGCTTCGCGTGAGGGGGTGGGGGTGGGAGCTGAATCGTCGCCGCCTTCTTCTCTCTATCTGGAGGGTTGCGAAGGAGGATGGAGCCTCCTGGATCTCTAGGGGTTGCGCGAGCCACTGCGCAGTGGTGCTGTAGCCTTGGACAACTGATAGGATTCCACCGCCATGAGGGTGGAGAGATGTATCGCGGCTGGCGCGGTGGGGGGGAGGGGAGGGGGGGGCTGCTGTGACTTCCGTTGCGCGACACAAGGGGATCGACCTGGAGAGAGATGCGGTGCCGTTTGAGATGGGAGAGCCGCGTGGGGGTGACACACAACTGCATGGGTTACGCCTGGAGATGTGTGCCTTGGAGATCGAGGGGATGATAGCTTCCAAGCATCGCCTATGCTGGGATTAGGGCACACGCTAGATATGGCTGTAGTCTGAAGAACCTATCGCGTGTGCTGCGAGATAACAGGTGCGCTCCACCGGAGAGACATGTCACCTGGAGCGTCTGATGGGAGAAGCGATGGCGCCTGATATGTTACTTGGAGCTATCAAGAGGAAGGATCGTATAGAGGTCTTGGATCTTCTCACACGACGATCTCAGTCGATGGCATGAGTGTGTCCACAGGAACAACCGCCGTGAAAGAAGATGCATGCGATGCTGGGATCCAGGATGGATATTTTGAAGGCTGTGACTGGAGGGCTTCTGTTGGTTCCTTCATCGCGATTGCAAAATGTGGGGAGCCTAGGATCTCCGCCTGATGACGTGAAGTTGCATCTGGATTTGGTATCGCCAAGGCATGGAGGTCACTGCCTCTTGGAGATCTCGAAGGAGCACCACCCGCCCTAGAATCATCTCATGGCGTATGCACGAGAATCGAGATGTGGTGAGCAGAACTAGGGTTTCGAAAAACCCTTCAACTTAACGAATAACGTGATCTTCATAAAAAATGGTCTAAACACTATAATCAACTCTCGAACAGAAATAAGAATATGAAAACCTCGAGAATCGAACCCGCTCTGATACCATGTTAGAAAATAAGAAGCGGAAGAGGGATGATAAACAGAGCATAATCTAGAAATAAAAAACATGGAAGAATAAGATTTACGTGGAATACTACTCCCTAAGGAGAGGGATGAAATCACTGGAGAAGCCCTCAATGGGGTAGATATTCTATTGGAAATTTCTCAATGAGTACAGGGGGTGTGGGGCTCCTTATATAGCCTCACAGACAGGCCGGAGTCCCATCGCTCATCCATGTGGGACTAAATATGAGTGGGGTAATTGGATCCTGGAGAGATCCAATTAACCACCTATTACATTGGAGAAGAATCGCTGTAGAAAAGGATATATCTGGCCTGCTATTGGTCACATATAGGATCTTCCCAACAAGATTCATGCACCTCCTCTTGTCTACCTCCTATGTGTCACCATCATACAGTTTCATGCTCGGGTCCATGGGAGTAGCGTCAGGCATGTAATCTACTATGCTTATCTCAGAGAGAAGATCTGTAATGTACTTCCTCTAGGTCATCACCAGACCTCATTGGTTCCTGGCAAACTTCAGTCCAAGGAAGTAGTGTAGACTGCCAATATCCTTGGTTACAAACTGCTGACCTAGAAAATTCTTAGCAGTCTGGATGCCATGCTAACATCCCATGTAACAATGATATCATCAACATAAACAAGTATGGCAACTATACCTCTTTAAGACCTCTGAACAAGTAAAGAATGATCTACAGTCGATCTTACGAACCCATGCTTCTCTATCAAATCCGAGAGCTTCTGGAACCATGTTCTTGGACTCTGTTTAAGGTCATAGACTGCCTTATGAAGTCTGCAAACCTTCTAACCCTCTCCCATAGCAGTTCACCTAGGTGGCTGCTACATGTAGACCTCCTCATGTAGGTTACCATAGATAACACATTCTTCACATTAAGTTGACATAGGGGCCAGTCATGTGTCACTTCAATAGAAAGAAGGATCCACAGTGTAGAATGTCGAGCTACTATAAAGAAAGTATCCCAATAGTCCACTCCACATGTCTGGGTGAACCCATGAGCCACAAGTCTCGTCTTGTAGCAATCCACGCGGTCATCTGCTCAGTACTTCACTGTAAACAACCACTTGCATCCTGCAGCAGATGCTCATATAGGAGTTGTAACAATGCTCCATGTGCTACGTGATTATAATGCGACCATCTTCTCTCCTCTATGGCAAGACGCCACTGATTATCATGTATCATCTTGATGATATGTCGGTGGTATCTTCATGGTTGACAGTCCCATGATAAACCTCCTGAAATCCTCTGAGAGTTGGCTCAAGGAAATATGGGATGCAAGTGGATATGTAGCACAAGTACGTTGATGCTTCTGTAGAACAATAGGCACATCCAGATTACATGCCTCATCCTCAACCTGTAAACTACCCTCTTGAATGGGCACATGCTCATCCTATAAAGAAATCATGATGGATGGACAAAACACTAGTACCATCAGTAGAAACAATGTGCTCATTACATATCTATGGTGCACTGGATGATGGGGAAGGCCCATGCGTAGGAGGAATTGTATGAGGCTTGCAAACATAGAAATGTGATAACATATGGACCCAGATACTAGATGGTCGTGCATGTGTAGGTACTAGAGGTGTTGGTGTTGGTGTAGGTACTGTAGGTGGTGTTGCCATGCGAGGAGGAGGCATATATATCTCCTCCCCATAGTCAGACGGAGTCAACTTGTTACATGTAGAAGAGAAATACAAAATAGACTCAAAGATGCTGACACCATCACTCGCATAATACTTCCGTCGAATCAGATCAAAATAGCGATACCCATTTTGGGTATGAAAGTAGCCTACAAAAATACTAGACAACTCTAAGAGAGAGCTTGTCACGACCATGCCTCAGATGGTGAACAAAAGCAGCAAAGCTAAACACACATGATATAAAGGAGAATTGGTCCTTCTTGGGAAATGCAATTGAGAAAGGAACATTCTCTCCTGGGACTAAAGGTGGCATGTAGTGTTGAAGCAAAAATCTAGCGGTCTTGTGATCCACACAAGGCGGGAACACAGTCGTCGAATCGACCGCACGAAATCCGGACTTCAAACAATAATTAACCCACAACAATGATCAAACAATGAAAAAGCGATGCGGAGTTAAAATTTATTATAACTCTACAATGGATGTGTATAGTGTGCAAGCATGTAGAGGTCGAGCACAGGGAGCAAGCAGGTAGATCGGGGCAAAAATGCTCAAGAATGATTGTGATGTATTGTCTATGTGTGTGTTATTTTTTGTGGGTTTTTTATTTTTTATTTTATATTTTATATTTTATTTTATATTTTTATTTTTGATTTTTTTAAATTTCTGATTTTATATTTTCTTTTTATATTTTATATTTTTTTATTTTCTTTTTCTTTTAAAATAAATATAAAACTATATAGAATATATATACAATATAGGTAAAAGGTAGGTAATATATATATATATGTATATAAATAGGTAAAAATAACCAAAAATTCAGGAAATAAATATTTTGGGGTTTATATAATTTTTTTACTATTTTGTGATTTTCTATATTTTTGCTAAGTTTTTTGATATTTTTAAAGTAAAAAATATTCAAAACAGGGAATAAAATAAATATCTGAATTTAAAAGGAAGAAATAAAATATAAAATAAACACCAAAATTTTTCAAATTAATTTTATAATAAAGATAATAAAATAAAGAAAATTTAGAAACAGAAATTGTATTTTTGTGATTTTTTGTGGATTTGATATATTTATATAATAGTTTTACGGGTTTTTCAATTTTTAGGAGTTTTCTTTTACATTTTTTAGTGAGTTTTAGTCTGAAAGTTAAAGATACAAAAACAAACAAAATATATTTTTTTGGGAATTTTTCAAAAAAAGGTTTTATAATTTTTATGGGATTTTCTATTGCAAACAGGGATGAAAATGTATATTTTGATTTTTTATAAATAATAAAATGACTCAAAAATGTAAAATAAAAATATAGCATTGAAGTACAATGAAACAAGAATCTATGATATTTTTTTGGGATTTTTTAGAGGTATATAGATGCATGAAATAAATATTAGGAACCAAGAGAAAATACACTCCTAACAGGGGTATTTTTCTAAATATGTAAAAGTCAGAGACCCTGAGTGTAAATTTCCCACAAAATTATAATTGAATAAAAATAATTCGGGACCAATAAGAAATCACCAAAAGCCCAGGGGTATTTCTGCAAAAACTGCAAACTCACGTGCACGGCGCACGTGACCTGGTAGGGACCGAAAAGCAATATTACAAAAACCTGGGGTCTGAAATGCAAAATTACCAAAAATGTATAACTGCATAAAAATGTTTCAGTACTAAAGACAAATATCCAAACGCCCGAGGGCCTGGCCGTAAAATTGCCACCTCATGTGATGCATCATGTGAGGTGGTGTGGCCAAGACTAAAAAGTAATTATCTAAATTTCAGGGGTCTATTCACAAAAAGTACAGAAATATTTAAACGACCGATAAATGATTGAGTACTAAATAAATATTACAAAAATAGGCGAGGGTTAATTAGCAAAATACCCACGCCTAGCTGATCGGACAGTGTCGCGCCCATCACTTATACACGTGTCAGCACGAGGAGCGGCAATACCCCTTCGTAGAGGAACGGCTCGGATTAGATGGCCCCGAAAGATCTGACGGTTGATGCAAGGGCTGATCCAATGGCAACTTCTCTTCATGACGAACGGGCAGTAATCCAATGGAAAAGGAGAAGCTTGGATGATCCAGTGAAGAACTAGTCCCCAGCAAGATTCGGATGGGCGAATCGCGCTCCTCCGACGACCAGAAGCTCCTCTGATGGTCCCCGAAGCTTCCTGGAAGCCTCCTCGAGCAAACGACGGCTTCAAAATGGCAGGTAGACCGCCGGAGCACCGCCACGGTGATCGGAGAGGGAGGAGAGCTCCAAGAGGCTTGGGGCTTCAGCAAAATCGACCCCCAAGAGGGTCCCTTGGCACCTGGGACCTGTAAATGAAGCACACGAACGACATGAGAGGACTACCAAGCGAAGTTGGAGAGGGTGGTGTATGGAGCGAATAGGAGCTCACCGGAGCAAGCTCTGGCAAGGGGGGTAGCGGGGTGATTTGATGGGAGAAAATTGAAGGGAAATGCGGGGGCTAATCCAAAGGATATGCTAAACTAAAAAATGCAAGAAAAACAAGTAAAATAAAGGACCTCGATACCTACACACCGGAGATGCTAACCTCAACGGTCAACCTTGGCCGGAGATGGTGGAAGCTCGTCCGCCTTCGCCTGGACACGCTCGGAGCAGCTGGAGTGGCCCATGTTATCGGCCTCGATCCTGAGCAGTCCACAGGAGACAAAGCTAAGGCAAGAAAGGTTCAAAGATTCAAGGGAAGGTCGGGGTGGTTTTTGAATAGGTTGAAGGAGTGGCTCAAAGAACGAGGCAAATCCGACGAATCGATGATCCAAAGATCGATGTAAAACTAGGGTGTGAATCATCGATGGTCGAGGAGAAAAAGTCATGAAGAGTGTGTCACGAAAAGATGCAAGGAAATGCCTCGAAAAAATGATAAAATGGAGAAAACCAATGTCTGACAAAGATGGCAGAGCGGGTCAGAGAGCTGGCCAGGGTCAACCCTCCTTGCCATCTGGTTGGTCCACGTGGACCAACCAGAAAAAGGCCATCTGAAAAAGATTAGAAAATAGATATTAAATAATAAACCATTTTATTAATTTTAGGTTATAAAATGAAAAATATTTATTATTTTCTAAATTATTTTATTATGATTTTTATTTATTTTTCGAAGTTTAAAAATACAAGTTACCTTTCAGGGGCTATATATAGGTATATTTGTCTATATATTTTAATGTTTTATTTTTATTTTATATTTTTTTATTATTATATACATTTATAACTTATTTTTATAAACTTAAATATATTTTTATTTTATTTTTTCGATGTATTATGTACATTTAAATAAATAGATGTATATTCTATATAGGTACATTTATAGGTATTATACACATGTATTATATACAAGTATTTTATTTTTAGGGTTTTATCACTTGTGCCCCTTTGAGATATTGCAATTTCAGTTATGCCCCTATCTTTTTGGTAATATCAGTTGTGCCTCGGGTTAGTGACCGTCCATCCACAGTGGAAACAGACGTTAACTTTGAGGACATAAGCGGAATTAATTTTAAAAAAAGGATTCAATGGTCATTTTACACCCTCTTCCTCATCCTCTTCTTCTTCCTCCTCTTCCCCCATCCTCTTCCTCCTCCTCCAACCTCCTCCTCCTTCTCCGCCCGGAACTCCTCCCTCACCCCTGGCCTGCCCTCTTCCTCCGCCACAGGCAGCTGCCTCCTCAAGCGCCACGCGGCAGCGCTCCACCACGCTGCTGGCCGATCCAGCCCGCTCTCTAGGCGTGTCGCTGCTCCCATCTCCCTCCAGTTGTGTGTCGCGCCCCTCGCCGCCCCGCCTCGCCTCCTCGCGCAGTGCAGCCTCTGCCGCACACCCCGCCAGCGCTCCTGCCCCCACGGTCATTGCGCTCCAGACCACCCCCGCAACCCCTGGTGCACGTGCGACCCTACCTCGTAGCCGCTCCATCCGTCGCACGTCGACCGCTGCACGCGCCCCTAGTCACGCGCCGCTCGCGCGGCTCCCGCCAGTCGACCGCACATCCTGTCGTCCCTTGGTCGTGCGCCCTTCGCGCGTCCCCCTCCTCCCCAGCCCCGCACCTCCTCCCAGCCCCGCACCTCCTCCCAGCTCCGCCTCGAGCTCCCCGCACCTCCTCTCCAGCCCGCACCTCCTCCCAGTTCCGCCCTGAGCTCAATGTGCCTCCTCCCCAGCCCGCACCTCCTCCCAGCTCCGCCCCGAGCTCCCCGTACCTCCTCCCAGCTCCGCCCCGAGCTCCCCGCGCCTCCTCCCCAGCCTGCACCTCCTCCCAGCTCTGCCCCTCTTCCCCGGCCCAACCTCTCCAGCTCCATGCTCCGCCCCCCTCCTCCCCAGATCCACCCCTGGTTTTATTCTGACCATAATACCCTTCTTAACCACACCATGGTTTGAGTAAACCATGGTTATTTTAATTTTTTGACGGTCAATCTGACAGAAGGGCACAAGTGATAATGGAGA
This sequence comes from Ottelia alismoides, assembly GCA_037367405.1. Taxonomy (NCBI): domain Eukaryota; kingdom Viridiplantae; phylum Streptophyta; class Magnoliopsida; order Alismatales; family Hydrocharitaceae; genus Ottelia; species Ottelia alismoides. Next base: position 237,397 of record JAZKJV010000400.1, read on the forward strand.
AAAAAGTGAGGGGCACAACTGATATTACCAAAAAGATAGGGGCATAACTGAAATTGCGATATCTCGGAGGGGCACAAGTGATAAAAACCCTTATTTTTATGCTTTATTTAGTGTTTTATTCTAGTTTTCATGTATACATGTATTATAAATAATATTTACAAATTATAAAAATATAAATTATAAAAATAATAAATAATAAATAAAATGAATATTTTAATCGGTATAAGTATACGATAGGGGTCTAAAACTCAACTTCAAATCGTAACTCCAAAAAATATGAAGTTATGTACAAATAAAGATGATTTTGATACATTTTGAGTTTTTATTTGAGAGATATCGGTTTGGGAAGTTGGGATTTTGGAAACTTCTTCAGATCATAACTTTGTACATTATTTTTGTGTAAAATCAATTTTGTATTTTTCTATATTTAATTATCTACAACTTTCATGTACAAAGTTTATTTATTTGAAGATAAAAAGTAGAACTAAAAATAGGTCCCAAAAATGAAGAATAAATTAATAAAAAGGGTCTTTTATTGTATTTTGGCCCTTCTCTCCCCCTACTTTATTCCTTGTCAACCTAATCATCGAGATGCCTAGGTCTCAGGGTTTCGGGTCATAAAATATTTGCAATATTTTATTTTTTTTTCTTTTATTTTCTTTATTTATAATTTTGGCATTAAAAACTGTATTTTATACAACATTTACATAAATATGCATGAATGATAAAATATCTAAATTAAGCCTATTTACACGCATTTACTAGGGTTTTTAAGGTCAAAATGATAGAATAAAAATGATGAAACAGAGATTCATCACCCCCCTATACTTGCCTTTGCTAGTCCCTAGCAAACACTTATGCAATAAGTGCAGAAAAAGAAAACAAAGAAAAGAAAAGGAAGAAAGATGGATTAAATTTAATTATCAAACTTGTCTTCACAAAATCAAAGTTTGTAGCTTAAGTCGGACCTTTGGAATTTTAGTGCGGGCAGAACCTTAATGAGAGCCTGATTTGAAATCTAACAGCCTTCGAGAATCCCAAAACTCTACTCAAGTCTCCTCAATAGCTAGGTCAGAACTATTTCAACTCATGCGCAAACCCTTGTGACTATGAATCTGACTCATACAGTGTAAGTGATGGTGGCTCTCCCAAACTGAGATGACAAAGAGACTAACTTCTCTAGTATGACACCAATGATTCCTCAATCCAATAACTCATTCCTCGAGGAGTGGGGTATTCCCTTCTAAGTTGAAGTGACAACCAGCTCAAGAGGAGGGGGTGAAGAGAAGAATGGATGGTAGCCAGTGTAGCTACCTATCCTAGGATGCAAGATCAGTGTAGTCAAGTCATCCATCTGCAGGCCCTCATAATTTGACTTTGAAGCTCAAGCTTGCTTATTGACTATACAACATATACACTCCAGCAGACATTTTATTTTTATACAGGCTTGTCCACTTTTTTTGGGAGTTTTTTTGGTGAAATACTATATACAACAGCATTTACATAAGGAGTTTTTCCTATTGAGCCAGTAGACTATCCCTCTTTTGAAGCTTTATCGTAACCTGCACTCTCATGTCTTTAAAATTCATCATCACTGGATGGGTTGGGGTGCACTTCCCTCCCTAGAGGAGGACAAATGTTTCCACTTGTGTGCGTCTCATACCGGCAAATCCAACCCCCTCACCACTCCAACTGAGTTGAGCCAAGTGAAAGGTGCAGGTGTCCAAGTTAGGTCATTATCAACAAGAGTCATGTGTGTGCTCCGAAATACTCTACTTAGGCAGTGAAGAATCCATTGAACTAAGTCTCGTGATCCACAAAGAATTACGTCAACCAGACCTGAAGTACCTCAATTCCAGCTCCTATAAGGTTCCTGTTATTAGGTAAATTTTAAGGCCCAACCAAGCTCCAATCTCCGGATTTTACTTAAACTTGTTCAACTATCAAACTCAATCCGAAAAATACTCATGCTATGCAAATGCTAAGCAGAATGCAGAAAATATTTTTGTGATGCAATTTTCAAAGATTTTGAACTTTTTATAGATTTTTTAAAATAGATGTTGATGCATATGCATTTTTTGTATTTTTCAAAAAGATTTTTCAAATATTTTTGGTATTTTAATTTTGCAAATGTTTTTGGGATTTTTGGAAACAAAAGATTTTGGATAAAAGTTAGGTCAAAATATTTACACAGCGATGCATCTTATATTTACAAGAAGTTGATTTTAAGAATATACAAGGGTAAGTAGTCAATTTTATAAATATATATTAATAAAGAATTTTAGTGTGATGCATATATTCCTCAAACTCATTTGAAAACAGTTTTTCAAACAATTTTTTTTTGAAAACTATAGTTCAAAATAATTTTTACAAACAATTTTACAAACATGTACACACATTTGAAAATTATTTTGCAAAGTTTTTTCAAATAGTATATATAGATTTTTCAAAATATTTTTGCAACTATTTTCCAAGTATTTGTAAATTATTTTTCAAATATTTTATTTCACACAAAGAAAATAAAATTTTGCAAACAAAAAAATTTACAAAGGTTGAAAATATTGAACAAAATATTTTCCAAATAGTTTTCAAAATATTTTTCAAATAGGGTTTCAAACTATTTTTCAAACATTTTGCAAAAAACATTTTCACCTGATTTATTAACCAGTAGATACAAAAAGAATTTGAGGAATAATAAACATCTTTTATTAAGAGTTTTTAATGGATTTAATAGTGTAATAAGCCATAATTATTAATAAATATACGAAAGTACGAGTTATGTGTAAAGTATATACGTAGTATATATGACCCCCCTATACTTAGCTTGAGCTATGTCCTCATATATCAGAGAGACAATGGAGAGGATCGAAAAAATGAAACGAACTCAGGGTGAACACCCTACTATACTTAGGACAAAGTACGTCCTAAGTATAGAAGACTGTCAACAAGGGGCGACACCTTTTCGGTAGAAAAAGACAGTAGAAAAGGAAAAGAAGAAAAGAAGAAAAGAGATCAAAAGATGGAAAAGACGATCAGAGATAATGTACACACCACTCCCCCCATACTTAGGGTAAAAGAAGCCCTAAGTATATGAAACAACATGAGTGATGAAACGGAACGACGAATGAACACTCGGCTCATCCACCCCCCTATACTTAGGACAAAGTACGTCCTAAGCAAGGCAAACATGAGAATGGGTGGATGAGCAATACGGTGGAGAAATAGAGATCAACGAGAGTGGATATACAAAAGAGATGGATGTACACGGGATCAAGAAGGTAGAAAGCGAACCTTCTTGCGAGGCCGATGAGGAATAGATCTGGTATGGTGAAGGTCGACATCGGGGTCCACAATGGACGGAAGTCGATCAGGGTCGACAGGGTGAAGATCCTTAGTGGTCCTAGGGTGGGAAGGCACAGATGGGTCAGTGGAAGTAGTGCTGCTAGGTCTGGGCTTGGGAGTCTCACTGATGTCAAAGTGAAATGGGACGAACTCATCATCATCGGAAGTAGTATAGTCAGTGTCGTCCTGCGAGGTGTCATTCAGGTCAAAATCAAAAGGAACGAACTTATCAGTGGAAGTAGTCGAGCTATGTTTGTCCTCTACAATCTCAACCGGATCGTCTTTTTCATCAAAAGGCCCGAATTCCTGAATGAAAGCAACAAGATCAAATTTGGACTTAGTCTCAACAATATCTTCCCTCTGCTTAATGTATCGATCGTGTAAATCCCACGGATGTCATCAACATATCGCCAATCACAGGAAGCAGAAACTCCAAGGTCTATGCTTTCCGAGCCTTTCTCCTTGGAGATGAATTATCGGGTCTCGTCATCGGTCATAAAGAAAGCCTCTCTGATATCAGCATAAAGGTCATAGGCCTTGGGGTCGGCTAACACAGGCACACTCTCGTGGGATGCGGGTCTCTGGTTCGTGGCATGTGTGGTGATCAACACATCGCTCCCGACATTAGAACGGAAGCGAATCTCTCCAGATCCATAGTCAATAACGGCTCTCACGAAGTCGAGAAAGGGTCGTCCCAAGATGATTGGAGGACACTCCTGATGAATCCGTGATTCATCATCTCAATATCTTGATCTTAGCAAAATCTCCGAGTAAAATCTGAAATAAATGTCCATAAAATCAATAAATTAACAAACTGAGTCTTGTAAATAAAACACATTAATTATTGTATATTAGATTGTACAAAATAAATTAACAATAAAAAAGTCGTAAAAATAAAAGAGTTTTTCACCTGTAAATAGCCTAAACTTCATGTATTTTTAATAATTTTATTTTAACTCCTTTTTGGCTAATTCTTTCTCTATCTTATTCATAAAAATGTATATAAAATACAAAAATATAAAATAAATTTTACCTCAAATAAATGCTCCTAGATCCCAAAGACAAAAGGCTGTAAAGTCCAACTTCCAGGCCAAATTCCCGCTCCATATGAACTCCGAATTCACCAAACTCACTTTTAAAGTTCAAGTTAGAAAATTGTCTATCCAACAGAAGTGGTTTCATTAAAATCGGAGCTCATTTGCAAAAGTTGGGTTTTGGGACCTAGATGTACATTATATATTATGTATATATTCATTCTTTCTTTATTTTTTATTTTATCTTTCTTAATTACTAAAAATCCAAAAAAATAATTGTTGTATTGTATTTTAATTATAGTATTTTATTGTATTTTTTCTGTTGTAAATATCTCTTACTAAAAGATAAAAAATACATATTAGAAAAGCAAACAAAAAAATGTACATGTTATATGCATTCCTTTGTAAATTCTCCACTATTTTTCCTTCTTTATATTTTTGTTGTATTTAAAGTAGTCTATGTTATTTAATTTAATTTTCTTTTATTTATTTCCATTCTCTACAATAACCACCATTCAACTCCACCATTCCACCAAAATTTCTAACTTCTAATTCAAACCCATTATTTTATTAACCTCCCACCACTTTAATAACCTCTCATTTTTTCCTCTTTATATACATCTCATTCTCCTCATTTTTGCCTTTGATCCATCTTTATGTGAGGAGAGCCTAGTTCCCAGAGTTGAATCGGTGATAGCGACGCAACCACGGTCGAGCGACGACAGCCCTCTCTCCGGTGAGATCCGTTGGTTTTTTTGGCCAACATCGCAGTCGCACCCGCACCTGCTCGAGCTCATCGCTCACCGATGATTCGAGCGAAGACCGTGCTCTTGTGAGCACATCATAGGCGACCGTCTCCATCGTAGGTAATTTTTCTTCTCATTTTATCATCTTGTTATTTTTGTATTTTTTATCACACCATATAACCACCCATCATCCCCCACTTATTCTACTTTATCATCTTCACCACCATTATCACACCATATCATCACTACCACTTTCATTTTTCCCTTTGTTGCACATATCCACTTTTGTTCCCTGTTTAAGAAATCAAAATTAAAAAAATAAAAATAAAAATTTTTAAAAACCACACATTACAGCAGTTAAAAAAATCAAAAAATCAAAAAAAAATGCAAGGAGCAGCGGCCGCTGCCGTCGCCCCCCTCCTGCTTCCACAGCCGCCTGTCACCGCTGGCAGCCGCTGCCACAGCAGCAACGCACCTCAACCGCCCCTCGTTAGCCGGAGTTTCCAGCCCGCCGCCCCGCACGCGGCTGCCAACGTGCAGGTCGCCGGCCTGCGTCGCTCGCAGCCCTCACCCCCGTTGGACGACTTCACCGCCGGCAGCTCGAGAGGCGCATCCCCGCCACGCCTCCTCCATCGCAGGAGCCCACGCCGCTGCTCTGCCCACCCTGCGGTCCTCCTCGTCGTCTTCCCGCATCGCGCGGGAGGCGCCACCCTCTCCCCCCTTTTGGGTTCCGTCCCAATCCGCCCAGAAGAAGAAGGTCTTTCATTTTTTCATTTTTTTCTTTAAGAATTGCATTTTCTTTATTGTATGTTTCTGTAATTACATGGGCGTCCCTGTGCTTAGTTTTCTTGTATGTTATGTTTTCTCAATTTGCACAAAGACCCCTCTGTTTGCATATGAATTTGGACTTTAATATTGCATCATTTTATTCAAGGAAAAATAACTTAATGTTGATCAATTAGTTCTCTACCTCGTGGATATTTATTTATATTTTTATGATATTTGGATAATTAATTAAAGTTATGTAACTGAAATTCTACATATTTTATCCATTTTGAGCACTTAAATTCATATCTCACGCACGATTGCTCTAAAAATTCTTCAAAAATCAGTAATGATGCCTTAACATTTTTCTAAATTACTGTCCAAATTTCACCGTCATTGGAGTTATCTCGTGCCTTAAATAAATTGTGGGTGATTTTAGTAAATGATTTAGTTAAATCCACACATCATATTTTTGCAAAATTTCAACTCTTCTGGATTTTTTGTATAAATATCTATTTGTGATAATTCTCATTCTGGATAATTTGCAATTGTGGATTTATTAAGAATTAATTACTCACTGTCACTCTATTTCCAGTAAAAAATCCATAAAAAATTCAAATTTTGTCAAAAAATTCCAAATTTATTACTGTAGCTTCCTTGCATCATGTTTATGTTTCAATAAATTTTTCATGATTTTTGCTTACTCTTTACGTGTGATTTTGTGAAAAAAAACCCATAAAAAGTGTGCATTTTTATTTGTTGCATTTTAATCGTAAAATTCCAAAAAAAATGTGTGTTGCATTCATCTCTTGATTAGGATTTTAGGAAAAATACATTTAGGCTAAATTAGACTGATTTTGACATTAAAATTAATTTGGCCTTGTTGTGTGTTTTCTTAGTTTTCTTAATTCACCGGCATTTTGTTGTTTCATTTATTTTTGCATTAAAAAATACAAAAAAACCACTTGGAAATCTAGACCTAAGTTTTCAAATTAACCCCAAGTTGTTCCTTTGCCTCCCTGTGTTCGACCCCGCACTTTCCTGGGATATAAATTAAAGCCGAGACACTCTTCACGAAGATCTTCTCTCGGTTTTGATTGAATTGCTAAGTACACGTATTACAACGTACCCGAATTAAACATCGTATCTAGAGATCCGTCAACTCTGCAGTGGAGGTCTCCATGGGCAAGACAACAAAGTCTGTAGTGAAGCTCATGCCCTGAATCAGAATGACGACGTTCTCAAGAATACCCCTCGTCCTCTTTATTGATCCATCAGCAAACTGTACTATCATCCTGATTTTCTTGAGAGGCCCAAGATGAATAGATTGTACCAATGAGAAGGGTATTTATATTGATAGATGCACCGCCGTCGAGGAGAGTGTTATCACGTAAATGGTCAGAGTGGTGCAACTCACAAGAGGTGTGACAATGTTCCTTTTCCTAGAAGATGGGCAATGGTGTAGGCAGTGGCCATGGTCAAGGTATGACGCTCAGATCTGCTCCTCCTCTTTTTCTTCTTGGGAAGAGGAGCAGATAAATCAGTCATGGCCTGCTGAAGTGGGGCACGAATGATCTCATGTATGGCGGTCACCACTTCAGGTTTAGTCAGGAATTTTTTAAATTTTTGGACCTCCTCCATACAAGGGAGAAGGTCAGAATCATCGTATACACGAGGAATGCCAAGAGCAGTCTATACAGCGGCATCCTCGGGGTTAAAGGTGGGACTAGATGTGAGTGAATGTGTGGTCAAGGGATCTGGCAAGTGAACCCTCTCCTCACTGTCTGAATCAACCAATTGTCTCCCGAACTCTTTTTGTATTTTTCAATTTTTCTCATTTTTTTGTATTATGGGTGATTGTAATATCTCATGGAAATCCTCGAATGAACCCATATTATCAGATGGTGGAATATCATGGTCTCTCTTATTTATACTAGTGAGGTTGTCAATCCTCTGTCTCATATGATCCATCATTTAGGTCAAGTGCTCAAGGGTGGACTCCATGAAAGGTGACTCCAATAGATCAGTCTCAGGTGAATGTGAAGGGAAATGTGAAGGTGGAGGCAGGTAATAATCTGAGGTCTGACTCTGTGGCTGAGGTGGGTATGTACAAAAATCAGAAAAAATGGGAGGAGGATCCTCCTGGAAAAGGGAGGTGGACCGACTAGAGGGTACGAGGGATCCGCGAAATCCAGATAAAAATCGTTCCAGGGGTCCATCTTGAAACAAAAGGAAAATGATGGCCGGGAGAGCACGAAGGTCAAGCTAAAAGAGTGAAGAAAAAGGCGCAAATGCGCAGAAGTAATCTTGATGCACACAAGCAAACACAAGCAAACACCCACAAAACAAAACCCTCAATTCACTTACTCAACTCGATGAAGATCGCAAAAGAGCAGTCTTTTTTTCTTGTCTGTTTTAGAGTTAGGTGAGAAGTCCAAAAATTACGCAAACACTTAGGAGGCAGAATAGGATTCGGGCACTAGTCCTTAGGGTGTGTGCGAGCAATGTAAAACGAATACAATGAGGGGATTACTCACCCCAAGATAAGATTTTCTTTTTGGTACTTTTTTAGGGTCAAGTAATGTTAACAGTCCCAATTTTATTGATTATCACTTTTTTTGGATTTTTAGTGAGAAATGCACGAGCCTAACGAGGAGTTAATTCCTTTAAGCACCTAGGTGATCAAAATCAGAGGTAAAGAAGCAAAAAAGCAATGCAAGCATCAAATCAATGATGGATGTTAAAGAGAAATGCTCACCTTGCCTCCAGCACTCTACATGCGAAGATGCTTTGCAGAATTGAACCTATCTATATGCAAATGCAAGCTGATGAAATCACCCTAGAGTGAGAAACTGCTATTAGCGTGAAGAACGAGATGCTAAATATCTAGAAGTGAGATCCAAGGGTCCGGTCAAGGAAGTGCATCAGTGTCCACCACGACGGATCCTGTAAGCGTTGTATAGCACTTCTCTCGGCGCTCAATCTCAAATTCAAATAAGAAGCAATTTGATTTTGACTAGATCCAAAAGTAGTCTATAGGCACATGCAAGTATAATTAGGATTTTAGACCTAATACTATAGACAAGCAGCTCCTACAACTAAGGGCTCAATCACACAAAAAAAGAAAACAAAATAGTGAAACAAAGGGAAAAAAGGTGATGAAAACACAAAAACCGCGGGGAGCCCCCAAGTGAACAAACACTTGGAAGTTGGGCCCGAAAGTTCAGAGTCCATAGTATATGTATTATTACAATAAATAAGGGTCTCTCACTCACTTCAAATTACATAAATAAATACATAAAATAAAAATGGAGCTCGGTCTTCAAAAATCCTCTAAGTCTCCTTGGTGCTAGGTGAGCAGGCTAGAGCCGGCTTCACATGGGTGCACAGGCGCCTAGGGTAGAGTGCCTCCCTCGATCCGTGTACCTCGCACGAAATCAACAAGAGAGGAGGTTAGACAGCTCAACAAGATATATCAAAAATAAAGACAATAAATAAAGCACAAAAATAGGCAAATAATCACAATCAATAAATAATCCCAATCTAAGCGTTGTTGCTCCCCGACAATGGTGCCATTTGTTGAAGCGAAAAATCTAGCGGTCTTGTGATCCACACAAGGTGGGAACACATTCGTCGAATCGACCGCACGAAATCCGGACTTCAAACAACAATTAACCCACAACAATGATCAAACAATGAAAAGCGATGCAAAGTTAAAATTTATTATAACTCTACAATGGATGTGTATAGTATGCAAGCATGTAGAGGTTGAACACAGGGAGAAAGCAGGTAGATCGGGGCAAAAATGCTCAAGAATGACTGTGATGTATTGTCTATATGTGTGTTATTTTTTGTAGGTTTTTATTTTATACTTTTTATTTTATACTTTTTTTTTATTTTTATTTTTATTTTTAAATTTTCTAATTTTATATCTTCTTTTTATATTTTATATTTTTTTTATTTTCTTTTTCTTTTGAAACAAATATAAAACTATGTAGAATATATATACATTATAGGTAAAGGGAGATAATATATATATAGGTAAAATAACCAAAATTTCAGAAAATAAATATTTTTGGGTTTTGTATAAGTTTTTACTATTTTTATGATTTTTCTATATTTTTGCTATTTTGGTATTTTAAAAGTCAAAAATACTCAAAGTAGGGAATAAAATAAATATCTGAAATTAAAATAGAGAAATAAAATACAAAATAGAGACAAAAATTTTCTAAATTAATTTTATAATAAAGATAATAAAATAAATAAAATTTAGAAACAGAAATTGTATTTTTATGATTTTTTCTGGATGTTATATAATTATAAAGGTTTTAGGGGTTTTCAATTTTTAGGAGTTTTCTTTTATATTTTTTAGTGATTTTTGGTATGAAAGTTAAAGATGCAAAAAACAAAAAAAAACATTTTTAGGGAATTTTTCAAAAAAGCTTTATAATTTTTATGGATTTTCTAATGCAAACAGAAATGAATATGCGTATTTTTTTATTTTTTATAAATAATAAATGACTTAAAAATGTAAAATAAAAATATAGCGTTGAAGTGTAATGCAACAAGAATCTATGATATTTTTTGGGATTTTTTAGATGTGTATAGATTCATGAAATAAATACTAGAAACAAAGAGAAAATACACTTCTTATAGGGGTATTTTTGTAAATATATAAAAGTCAGAGGGCCTGAGTGTAAATTTCCTACAAAATTATAACTGAATAAAAATAATTCAGGACCAATAAGAAATCATCAAAAGCTAAGGGGTATTTCTGCAAAAACACCAAACTCACGTGCACGACGTACGTGACCTGACAGGGACCGAAAAGCAATATTATAAAAACCTGAGGGCTGAAATGCAAAATTACCAAAATATTATATAAAAATGTTTCAATACTGAAGACAAATATCCGAACGCCCGAGGGCCTGACCGTAAAATCGCCACCTCACATGATGCGTCAAGTGAGGTGGCGTGGCTAGGACTAAAAAGTAATTATCTAAAGTTCAAGGGGCTATTCGCAAAAAGTACAGAAATATTTAAACGGCCGATGAATGATTGAGTACTAAATAAATATTACAAAAATAGGTGAGGGTTAATCAACTATATACCCATGCCTAGCGGATCGGACGGCACCACACCCATCACTTATACACGTGTCAGCACGAGGAGCGGTGATACCCCTTCGCAGAGGAACATCTAGAATTATATGCCCCTGGAAGATCTGATGGTTGATGCAGGGGCTGATCCAACGGCAGCTGCTCTTCATGACGAATGGGCGGTGATCCAATGGCAAAGGAGAAGCTTGGATGATTCAGTGAAGAATTGGTCCCCGATGAGATTCGGATGGGCGGTTCACGCTCCTCCGATGACCAGAAGCTCCTCCGATGGTCCCTGAAGCTTCCTGGAAGACTCCTCGAGCAAACAACAGATTCAAAATGGCGGGTAGACTGCCGGAGCACTGCCACGGTGATCGGAGAGGAAGGAGAGCTCCAGGAGGCTTGGGGCTTCAGCAAAAACGACCCCAGGAGGGTCCCTTGACACCTGGGACCTGCAAATGAAGCACACGAACGACAGGAGAGGACTACCATGGCAAGCGAAGTTGGAGAGGGTGGTGTATGGAGCGAATAGGAACTCGCCGGAGCAAGCTCCGACGAGGGGGTAGCGGGGTGATTTGACGGGAGAAAATTGAAGGGAAATGTGGGGGCTAATCCAAAGGATATGATAAACTAAAAATGCAAGAAAATATGTAAAAGAAAGGACCTCGATGGCTGAACACCTGAGATCCAACCTCGACAGCCAACCTTGGCCGGAGATGGTGGAAGCTCTTCCGCCTTCGCCAGGACACGCTCGGAGCAGCTGGAGTGGCCCATGTCACCGGTCTCGATCCTGAGCAGTCCAGAGGAGCCAAAGCTAGGGCAAGAAAGGTTCAAAGATTCAAGGGAAGGTCGGGGTGGTTTTTGAATAGGTTGACGGAGTGGCTCAAAGAACGAGGCAAAGCATATTAATCGATGATCTAAAGATCGATTTAAAGCAAGGGCGTGAATCATCGATGGTCGAGGAGAAAAAGTCGTGAAGAGTGCGTCATGAAAAGATGCAAGGAAATGCCTCGAAAAAATCTAGAAAAATGGAGAAAATCAATGTCTGGCAAAGATGGCAGAGCAGGTCAGAGAGCTGGCCAGGGTCAACCCTCCTTGCCATTTGGTTGGTCCACATGGACCAACTAGAAAAATGCCACCTGAAAAAGATTAGAAAATAGATATTGAATAATAAAGATTTTATTAATTTTAGGTTATAAAATAAAAAAATATTTATTATTTTCTAAATTATTTTATTATGATTTTTATTTATTTTTTCGAAGTTTAAAAATATAAGTTACCTTTTAGGGGCTATATATAGGTATATTTGTCTATATATTTTAATGTTTTTATTTTATTTTTAAATTTTAATTTATTATTTTTGTTTACTATTTTATACATTTATAACTTATTTTTATAAACTTAAATATATTTTTATTTTATTTTCTGATGTATTATATATATTTAAATAAATAAATGTGTAGTCTATATAGCTACATTTATAGGTATTATACATATGTATTGTATACAAGTATTTTTAATGCTTTATTTAGTGTTTTATTCCGGTTGTAGTATGTGCATATATTATAAATAATATTTACAAAATTATAAAAATATAAAATTATAAAAATAATACACAATAAATAAAATGAATATTTTAATCGGTATAAGTATACAATAGGGGTCCAAAACTTAACTTTCAAACCGTAACTCAAAAAAATATGAAACCACCTTCATTAAATAGCTTATTAAGTTATATATAATTAAAGGTGATTTTGATACATTTTGAGTTTTTATTTGAGAGATAGGGGTCTGAAAAGTTGGGATTTTGGAAACGTATTCAGATCATAACTTTTTATCTGTACATTATTTTTGTGTGAAATCAATTTTGTATTTTTCTATATTTAATTATTTATAACTTTCATGTACAAAGTTTCTTTATTTGAAGTATAAAAAGCAGAACTAAAAATAGGTCCCAAAAATGAAGAATAAATGAATAAAAAAGGTATTTTTATTGTATTTTGGCCCTTATCTCCCCCTACTTTATTCCTTGTCGACCTAGTCATCGAGATGCCTAGGTCTCAAGGTTTTGGGTCATAAAATATTTGCAATATTTTATTCTTTTTCTTTTCTTTTCTTTATTCTATAATTTTAGCATTAAAAACTATATTTTATACAATATTTATATAAATATGTATGAATGATAAAATACCTAAATTAAGCCTATTTACACGTATTTACTAGGTTTTTAAGGCCAAAATAATAAAATAAAGATGATGAAATGGAGATTCGTCTTGTAGTTCACCAAATAGCAAGCAGTGGGGACCGCACCACCTAGAAAGAGTGAGGAGCATGACCGATCAAAAGTGTCCTGGTCACATCTAACAAAATGATAATGTTTGTGTTCGTCAACACCATTCTACTGAGAATTGTAAGCACACGAGCCACGAGGTTTGTTGTATGATGCCAAGAGACCTGAAGAACTCAGATAGTAGTAACGTGCAGAATTCTGAGTGAATGAACTTGATAGTAACAGAAAAAATGTTCTTTATTTCATTAATAAAAGATTTAATGACAGACCCAGCATTAGACCTGTTTTCAACAAAAAAAATTCCAACGAAGTCTAGAATAATCATCTACAACAATAGGATAAAAATGGTGTCCCTAGAAATCAGGAGCATGATCGGAACCTCAAATATCTACATAAATAAGCTCGAATAGATGATTGATGCTACAACTTTGAAGATTAGGGAACGAAGAGCAATGATTCTTCCCAAGCTGGTAATCCTCCAACTGGAAAGAGAGTGTGTGGATATTTATGGAATGTGTCCAGAATAAAGATGCCACAAATAAGGTGAGACTGATCTAGTGGAATTATAGAGTCATCAGTACTAGGAAACTGGACCAGTCCAAACCATTTGAGATGGGAAAAGACTCTTGAGAAGGAAATCAAAGGGTAGATGTAAAGAAAGCAAAACCAAAGGAGGGATAAAATCCATTAGTAGATGATATAAAGATGCTATTAGATGTGAAAAATGTAAAAAAATGAGAGCGGTAGAGGGAGGACGTATAAGTCTGCTCAAGGCTATGTACTTTCTTTGTAAAGGGACATAACACTAGATGAGGGATTATTGGGACTCGATCCATTATTTGTGGGGGTTGCATCCCGAGTTTCATGTTGGTATACATGAAGGAATCACATTTACGTCACAACGAGTATAGTGAGATTGGAATAGTGATAATATGGCCACATTAGGGATGGTCTTTGATGCATCCTTGATGATATTAGTGATCTTATTATTGTTGAGGCTCAATTCATTTTGAGTTTTGATTGAAACGAGACTAAAAAATGGTGAAGCCTTCTCCCACTTTTAAGTAGGGTCGGTTACTTGGATTCTTGCTCAAATCCATGTTGAAAGATCCGACTACTTTTTACGTTGATTGTCGTCTACCTAACACAACCCCCACACGGAGAGATTGGAACGAAATTACACCTCCAAAAAAACAAAAGAGCCACTCCTAGAGGAGATTACAAGGTCGATGATTTTGAAAGAGCCTTCACATGCACAAGTACATTTTCTAAATAAAATCTATCTTGATTAAATATCACCCACTTCTGGCATTAAAGAGCCAACAAAAGAGCAAACACCTCGACTCTTTCTTCATCTTAACCACTCCAATTTGCGCCACTGGAGTTCGAAAAAGCTAACAAACTGTTGAACTAAACCTCATTGACACAAGTTGCCTCCCAGCCCCCGTGGAACTATCACAATTGATAAACATGTTGCCAGTAATCTCATACTTCCACTGACTAATGCATGCAGGAGTTGTTCCTTCCCATAAACATTCTAGCTAATCTAACACTAAACAAAGTCCAATTATGTCTCAGAAAGCAGAGTAAAATTTTGATTATCATCCATCCTAAAATTCTCACGCAATCTGGAGCACGTCTTTGGGTCAAACATCATGGATGGATATAGTAACTTGTAATCTTTCTTGACTAAGAATTGCCCTTATTCCCAAGCCTAATAGCATCAAACCCCATGATCTCTCGTACGCAGCCCAAGTGCTAGATGTGTACTAAATCGTATATCCTTTGCTTAAATAGATCAAAAATGAAAACTTGGGTCCATACCATATTTACATATGCTTTGATGGCCTTCATGAATAGATTGCACCTAGTGATAAGAGAGGCGAGAAGGATCACACAAAGGTCCATCATTGGTCTGGTTATAGTGCTAAAACCGAAGCTGCGTCCATACCCCATTATGGACTGCATGACCTTCTGGAAGGACAATATGAATACCCTTTCAGATGGTAGAAGGTGAGCAAAGAAAACCAGTCTGGAGCAATATATTTATATAACTATATAAAGCTGGGTTTTCTGCTGGGCTACTGCCACGTGGTTTCTTCTTTTCCTTCCTGCATTTTAGCCTTCCTGTCTGTCTCTACACAGGAGTTGGATCGTCTGTTGTGGTACAGTACAGCACCACAGCAGAGAACCCGTGCCCACTCAGCGTTGTGATGCTCCTCTTTATCTCTTCCACACGAAAATTCCAGCTTTAGTCTAAGCCTCAGCCGTGTCCTTGCCACTGCCCTCTAGATGTAGCCCTTGCCTAATACTAAGCCAAGAAACGTGTTATCATCCTTCAAGGAAAGAGGACCATTGTTTGCCTTCTCGGGGAAACTACTCCCACAACCACCCTTCTCTCAACCGCTCTACCCATAATTCCCCCCGAATGCACCAAAGATGACGATGGTGATCCGTGATGGGCACCCCTCCCTTCTGCTGCTCTTTCACACCTCCTTCCCATAGGCGCGTTTGAAGAAGATCGTGAAGCTCGACCTCAACGTCAACAAGATCATCTTCGAGGCCCTTCACCTCTTCTCCCTCTCCATAGATCTCTTCCTATGGTCCTTGACAAGCGATCGAGGGTCGGCACACTATCTCATGGGAAGAGGACTGTCCAAATTGAGCACCTATATTCTTGTCGTGCACATGCACGCGTCCACCCATGTAAATTTGACCATGATGTGGCCTATCACCATATATGTATTAACAAGGAATTCACGTGTTTCTATTCTCTGCGCCTCTGGCTGGCTAGATCACACGATGGAGATATATGGTATGGCATGTTTGAATTTCGGTTCTGCTATCTTAACAGACACTTATCAATGGGTCGTGCAGTTTCTCATTTCTTTATTATGGATCCGTTGTCATGTTCTTGTTGTGGTCTTCCAATTTGATCGGTCGTAGAGAACATTTCATCATTCTCATTAAGGTTGATCTTATCTTCTGTCTACCATGATGCAAATCTGAACTGCTATGGGGTACTTTCTCTGCATAGAGATTCAATATGCACCTGTTCCTTTAGTTATCTACTTCAATATTTTTAGTCGTTGTTACATTTTTGTTTGGCGACAATAACTTTTCTTTTGGAAAAAGCAATTACAAGATTGGTAACTTGGTTTTTGTAGTAAGGATTTATGTTGCATGTGGATTCTGTAAATGAATCTTGAAGTTCAATCTTCTCTTTCTATTATTCTGGGTCACGACTATTCTTTTAATCTTAGAAGCTAAAGTTATACCAATTGAAGCCGAAGTACCAAAAGAAAGCTATACCCATTGTTAGCATTACTCCTTGACTGCTTCTCGGAGATGTTAGAGCCACCGTGGTCCATGACCATCAGGGAGGAAGGAGGACCAAGATGAGGTGCTATCTGATGCAAGGAGGATCGACGAGTTCATCTAGCTTCTCCTGATTCACAATGAACGAGTTTATCTAGCTTCTCCTGATTCACAATGATTGCAATATCCATTTCTAAAGTTTCGTGCAACAACGATTTCCCATTCATTATTTTGTAGATAAAAAAATTCGCATTGATCTTTGGTAAACTATATTATGATATGTATATTCGTAATATCTTCATGTTTATATGTTTCTATCACATGATCTTAAAAGTATGTAATTATATGCAATAGTTTGATTTCATTGGAAGTCGTATCATCTTCGTATATTACATCTTAACCTTTTATGAACTTCTTCTATATATATATATATATATATCTTCTTGCCTTATTATTCACAATGATATATTTGTTTAATCTATCATTGTAATATTATAATTATCATAATCTTAATCTGCATACTCTTGCATATGGTTCATTTGCAAGCTACAAGTTAATTATCTCAACAAGAAGGAGAGTGCAAGGCATGGGTAGCATATGTATTCAAGTGTACCATATAGAAACAAAACTTTAGGGCATCCCTATATGATATGCCCTCTAATGGTTTATACATATTATGTATGAGCTTAAATGTTCAGCGTGGAGATACTTAAGCTTTCTTTATTTATACTAATGGAATAAGTTTGATTTGTTGTCAAGTGAATGAATATTGTTCACATGATGACGTTACTATTTTTTTAACTTTTATATGTATTTTTTTATTATTAATAAGAGACGAAAAAAAAAGTTACACAGAAATTGATGGGAGACGGGCAACAAGCTGTGCGCCGCCAATCCCTTTTGATATGGATGTTCAATGCCATATAGTTTTCTAATTAAGCTTTAGGTTGTGCTGATAGAAAAATGGAAGGATTTCTAATGTCCAATATACAAACTTTGGGAATAGATCATAATACTCTTGCAATATCTAATGGTTTAATTCTTTAGTTCTGATTCTTACAGTTGTTTGTACATTCTTTTGTTATAACAAAGAGAACCATCTATTGATAAGATCAAGTGATTGAATCCAGTATTTCAAATGAATCAAGTTTGAATTCGTTTTACTTTCCAATTTAAATATAACATTTTTAAGATTTTCATGGACACATTTCTAAGTTCTTTTATGCTCTTTATTTTATATTTGCCACTTGTCTAACATGCAGGTTATAACAGGTAGCTGGAATATTATAATTATTTTTCTTTTACAAAACTTTAACATAAATTTATTTTTTCCCATTATTTGTATGTATAGTTTTTTCAGAACAAGTATTAAAGTAGCTACCAGGTTGTTCGAGGTAATATCTTACATTGTTTTTAAAATGCTTGCCTATATATACGAATTTATAAATATATTCAATTTATCGTCACTTCAGTATTGTTGATATCTAATTTGATCTGAATGCTTCTTTGTGTGTAAATGAGAATTTGATACAAGTAAATAATAAAAGTAAATTCACAATATAGTGTGAATTTATGTATGAATGTTTTTCCATAGAGCCAAATTTATCTTTCCTTTGTGTTCTCGGTTGCATATGTATAAATATTGTATACATTACTATTATCATACAATAGAGACAATGATGATATCCTTCGGTAGACATAATATGGTTTTTTCATTTGAAATCACGAGATAACTTAGATTTATTTTAAAATCATCTTGGAGTTTTTCAAAGATGAAGAAACATTTCTTTTTATTGAAATAAAATCTGAGTCTTTATTGTACATTTATGCATTGTAAAATACTTCATAAAATTTGGGTCAATTATTTTGGATAAATAATGAATTTATTTTGGTTAGCAACTATTTGGTTGCATTTTATCGTTTTCTGGTTAAAACAAATTGTAAGCCTAAGCTTACATTGTGACTTCACAGCCGCGAAGTGCGGCAAAACACACTAGTTAGTAGTAACATCATACAACTTGTGAGCCAAACCACGCATCAAGGTCGGTTCATCTCTTCAAGTGTGTAAGATCCACTTCACAAGCAAATCTTTGTTCATCGCCTTTAGGCTCATCATCCCAAACTAC
This sequence comes from Ottelia alismoides, assembly GCA_037367405.1. Taxonomy (NCBI): domain Eukaryota; kingdom Viridiplantae; phylum Streptophyta; class Magnoliopsida; order Alismatales; family Hydrocharitaceae; genus Ottelia; species Ottelia alismoides. The sequence goes on from JAZKJV010000400.1 coordinate 256,117, forward strand.
CATTCTCCACACTGGGCGAGACAAATTCCCATGAAAACCGAAGAGTAACCGAGATGTCCCCAGAAGAAGACTTGAAAAAGTTCCATATAGAAGATTCCAATTGACCACGAACCCCCATTCACATCAAACAGGTGGAAAGGAAAAAAATGGAATTATCGACAATGCTAGCTTCGAAAATGGTGGAGAGACATCATCTTACATGTTATTTTCGCATCGGCTAGGTGGGAGGATATGTAGGTGGGAAGATATGTTCTGGTAGAGGTTGGCGTTTGGTGGGGGAGGAAATGCTTGCGTCGGCGCGATTTGGGTTGTGGGGTGACGAGATAGTGGCAACAATGGTGATGTTGGAAAAGGTATATTGAGGTTGCGGATGACGATGTTGCATGCAGTTGTGGAATGAGCATGTGTACATGAGGAAGTCATGTCATCCATGGTGGAAAGACTTTTTGGTGGGATGATATTTTCGAGGGTGAGCTCCCATGAGGGCAGATCCTATCAGAGGATTGTTGTAACCGGTGAGCACGCACGAGCCGTTCGAACAGTTCGCACCGTAAGAGCCCATAAAATCTGGATTTTGTGCGAACTTGTGCGTGCTCTTCGATTACAACAGTCCTCTGATGTATAGCAGAGGATCTACGGGGGAGCTCCCATAAGATGGGCCACTATGCAATGTCAGTGTTGTCCGGGATTGATGACTCATTCCCCGAGCTTCCACTTGTGAGTAGAGCAGAAGGGAAGGACTTGGCTCAAGAATCGGTAGGGGATGCATTTTTGTGAAAGAAAGGGGAGTATGCTGGGTGGAGTAGAAGGTGCGACTTTTCAAGGGGTAGGGTGAGTTGGGTTGGTGGAGGGACTCAAAAGCATGGAAGGAAATATCGTGATATATCGATATCGATATGAGATCGATATCGGTACCGATATGACGATATATCCTCCTTGTGAGGCCATTCATTCAGAAAAGATCGTCAATATGGGCGATATTTCGGCGATATATCACCAATATATATATTGTATCGATACGATATTGAAATGATATCGATGTCGATATAACCTTCCATGCTCAAAAGGAAGTGTTCAGAGGATGCTTTCCGAACTAGGACATGGACAAGACCTAGATCCGGGTCACCCTTATTGGCACGGGAATGAGAATGATGAATTCGCTAGGGAGGGGATGTGTTTATATAATATTTGTTAATTTGAGATTTTTTACCATAAATATGGTGTCCGAGGATAAGGGACTTTTCCAAGTCAAAATCGGCGAGCAAGATTCTTTCTCGCCATGAGAAGGTCTGGCATTAATTCGATATTTTTATACCATAAATATGTCAGTGTAAGTGTGCAAACCAAGGTTTTGAAAACCGAACAGACTGGTCCAACCAGTTCAACCATGAATTGGAAGAAAAACAGTCCAACCACCCGTTGTTTTATCAAAAAAAAATAAAAATCAATCAAAACTAGTCAAAACTCGATTGGACCGCATTGACTTGGTTGAACTAATTGAAACAAACCATCGGTTCAACCATCTATATTTTTAGAAAACTAATTCATAATTATATAATAAAATGCATTTTTTTTAGAAACTATTCATAATCTTGTTTCATTCTAACCTATTGTATAACACTCATTTGTCTCTTCTCCTTCCAGGACAGCTATGTATTATTAATCTCGTACATTATAATTACATATGTATATGAATTTGATAAAATATATTCACAGTACCCTTTCGAATTTTTTGTAATAGCATTTATACCCTTCACTTTTTAACAATTACTCTTGTGACCCTATATTGTTAAAAATTAGCAACAATCGTTGTGTTGGTATAATATAGGAGCATATGTGCTAATAAAAGGCTACTATGAATTTTGTAAAAATATAGTGATGCACCTATAATGGTAAGGGTAAAATGGGGCTGCCCCCATGGGGGGAGCTAACTTGGCTCCCCCGCCCCATTTCGTCCGGTTTTTTTATTTTTTTTGAAAATTTCTTTCGTGGATTTTCATCAATATATCCCTATATTATGTAATTAAAATTTCGTGCGAAACAGAGACTTATATGACCTCCATCCAGATGGGGTCATTTTTAGCAACCATGTTACTGTTAAAAAATAACTGTCTGGATGGAGGCTATAGGAGTCTCTGTTTCGTACGAAATTTTAATGACATAATATAGGGATATAGTGATGAAATTTCACATAAGAAATTTTCAAAAAAGTAAAAAAAACGGACGAAATGGGTTGGGGGAGCCAAGTTAGCTCCCCCCAGGGGCAGCCCCATTTAAGCCTAATTGTAAACAAAATAGGGGTATACATTAAGTATTATTGAAAAAACTTGGAAAGCATTATTCATTTTGATTGTATGAAATGCCGGTCTAACTCGATTCGACCAGGTTGGACAATACAATCCAAATCAACAATACAATGGTTCGCTTTTTTCTGATTTGTATGAACTATTGATGTTATCACTGGTTCTATCGTTGGTCCCATTGGTCTAACCATAAAAACTCAAAACCGACACCTTCCCGATTTGATGTCTAGTTCGATTTTTAAAACCTTGGTGCAAACACAGCAAATTGTACAATTTATAACACCATGCATTAGTAAATACATATCAAGTGAGTGACTGGGAGACACACTGAAAATGAACAAAATAACAATCTATTTATCGGCTATTGATCAATTTCCTTTTTGAAGTTTTGTACTTAAATTACGAATATATTTTTTTATCATTTTTGCAATTTATTTATTTAATTAAAAGTGCTCAACAACGCAAATAGATACATAATATTTTAAATGAGAACTATGTTTCGTATTTTCAAACCTATTTTTATATTTCTTATTGCTTTATGTATTTTATATTGTATTTATGAAGTTAAATGCTAAAAAAATCGACAATAACTGTAAACAGTATAAAAATGATGCTTTTAACTCTGAATATTTTCAGTCAAAAGGGGCCTAAAACATTTTTTCTGTATATTTATCCTGAATAATGTGATTTCTTTAATTTGGGAAGAAAAATAAGTTGATTAAGACAGTTCTGTAGGAAAATCCTAATGACGTATGAATGCAACATAATCCTATAGTAATTTTTGCTTGAACAAATTTGATCAGGAGAGATATTATTGATCAATATCTAAACTCTTAAATTATTAAATGGAGTAATGAGGCTCAATTTGATGTAATCCAAAGTGGGAAATGTTGAGCTCAGAGTATAGGGTTAGCAGAAAAATAATGAGCAGCAAAAATGTTATTGATGGGATCTGTAGAGTTTTGGAAAGCAAATGCATAATTTATTCACTAATTGGTTTATAGAAAAAACATGCACACGATGATATATCCCCCAAAACTTGCGAGTATAAGATTTGTAATCCGAAAGTGAATTTTGATCAAATTTAAGAACTAAAGTGAACAAGGTAAAAATGATAAGAAAACCCTCAGGGTCTGTTTGGTTGTCGGGTTACCCTGGTTAACCTGGTTTATCCCCCTTTATTCTTGAGTTTCCATCAGAAATAAATGTGACATCACAATACATTCCTTATTTCAAACCTCTCCAACCCTATAATCATACAAACAACTACTATTAACATGAGATTACCCCAACCCACCTCATCTCACTAACCAAACAAAGTGATGAACATCAGCATATTAAGGAGAGGTAAGTCCATTTGCTTTAACTTTTGCATGTCATATTACATTACAATACCTAATGGTTAAACATATGATTATGCATCATAAAAACGAAAATCTCTTAGTGACTACCAATTGTGAATTGAGTACTACGTGGTGTTATGGTGGAATAAAGTTAATTGGTATGTTACTCATTACTATAGTATGCATATTCCTATTATCGATATATTCAAAATCACTATAGTTTCAAATGGGTACTGTGTGGTTATGGTAATAACAGGTCAGTTTGACAGTAACGTACTACAATTCCTGTTAACTTACAAAAACAAAAGAAATATGAATGATACGTAGATGTTAGTATTCCTACAAAGATTAAGATTGTTTGTCCTTTTAAAAAAAACTTCAAGTACTTGTATAGGTTTTCTTTATAACTTGATGATAATGGATTTATTATTCATGTCAGTTATGATAACAGATTTATTATTCCTGACAGTTGTGATAACGGATGTAGTCAAATACTAATTTGAACAAAACACATAATTAAAATCTGGTATTCTTTATTAGCCATTGACAGTAGACGTAGACTACTTCAGAAATTAAATCGATACTCGTTTACAGCGATAAACTCAATTGACAAGTTTATTGTATAATATGTATGCATATAATTCCGTTAGCTATTTTCCTTAAAGATTTGTAGTCGATAATGTGGATATGATCGTCATGGCCAGTAAAGTTACTATATATGTAAGATCTGGTACAATTGTATGTGATGATCGTCAAATAAATGCATCGGCTAATGAGTCACTTTTAATATACAACGATCATCAGCTCAAAGAATCCAATGTTCCAATAGACTATCTTTGATTTCTTCGTGATGAATGTTTTACTCGAGTGAGAATTTCATGATGATCGGGTAGATAGAGTTAGGTGTCGTGAGGGATTGGGCATGCACTCTTGGACCCCGAATAGATGCCATGAAGGTCGTGACCTCAATGGACGAGCTGGGTGACGTTGCACTTAGCAGTCCGGTTGTATCCAGAGTCGCTCGACGAAGTAGGCAGGTGGCAATGGTTGACGTTCTTGGTTTTTCACGTACATGTGATTTTAAGATCGTATATAAAAGTAGATGTGACCGCATCGAGTTTTACTTCGAGTACTATTATTATTGTGAGAGGTGTTCCATGATGTAATTTGAACTTGGAGATCTGAATTATGGTATTTTCTTGTTCTAGTTGAACGGAGGTCTTTGGGGGTTATTCAAGATGAATACCAAGCTCCTGCGTAGCAGAGGCCTACGAGTCACATACTTGCGTGTGCTAAATTAATATGAGAAATGATCCATGATCGAATATCAATCAGGGAAAACGTCTACAACTGAGGACTTTAACCAACGGTTAGAAATATCAAGATCAGTGTGGTAATCATCAATTGTTGTTTAAATTAGTAAATAAAATTAGTGATCGATGAATCCATGATTCACCTACTCTATATGGTCGTTTTAACAAAATCTCCTTAATAAATCACCGATTAAATCCCTTAAAATCAATCAATTAACCTTTACTAATTGTGCTAAAATTAGGTTTAAAATTTGTAATTAAATAACTATAGGTTTTGACCTAATTTGAGCTTATTATTTTATATGCAAATATTCATCCTTTTAATCTATTTTTTTCTCCAATTTTATTTAAATAATTAACTAACTCGGCATTAAGAATTAAAATCCAAAAAAGGAGAAAAATTAAAAGAAATCAAAAATATCTGATATTGTTTATTTTGTACATATTTTATTTTTGTTGGTTTTATTTTATTTTTCTTTAATCTATAAAAAATCATAAAATTAGATTAATTATGTATATTGTTTATAAATTAATTATCTAATTAAAATCAAATTAAAAATACAAAAAAACACAAAACACAAAGGGTTTTTTACCCGATAGACCCTATAAACTTTGCCAATTAACTCCACGACCTTTGAAACAACCTAATTCCCCCCTCGACCCCGTAAACTTGACAACTCTTACCCATGAACCCTCCGGTTAATCTATTTGAAGCCCATGAGGGTTCTTGGGGTAATTTATAGGGTCGATGTGGTAATTACGTTGTGCAAAAGGTCGTAGAGATAATTTAAAAAGTTTATAAGGTCTGTCGGGTAAAAATCCCAAACACAAATTATGGTATTTTATTATCTATATATTACCTCCAAAAATACTTTTTACAGTTGACCTATTTTAATTTAGGTCACAAAAGTTGTGGAGCTCGTCGAGACGAACAACTTTCGTGTTGACCACTTTTTGATTTGACTTCATTTACTATATCTTTTCAATTTTTCTTTTTATTTTAGTTATTTTTTATATTATTTTTCTTTATTTAATTATTTACTTTATTTTACTCCTTAATTTTATTTTATTTTATTTACTTTATTCTGAGTTTTTGTTTTTATTTTACTTTTCAGTTTTTTACTTTATTTCTTTCTTTATGTCTTCCCTCTCTCTTCTTTTTCTCTCCTCTCTATTCTCTCTCTCCCACATGCACATGTGGTCCCCTGCTCCCTTAATTATTCTCTTCCTCGACACCCCTCATCCCAGTGATGGAGAGAGGGGGGGGCGGGTGGGGGCTAAGCCCCCCCGGCTCTCAATGATAACATGTATATATGTGTATAAATATAGGACATATATAATCTAAATACATTATTTAGTAATTAAAATATATGTGTTATATATAATAGCCCCCTAGCAATGAAAATGGATCAGATACGGATCGAATATGTCTATTTCCATATCTATAATTCGCTTCATATCTATCAAATACGAATACGAGTACGGATATGATTCAGATATGCATTAAGGAAACCAAATCCTTAAAATTACTGACACGGATCTGAATCGGATATTTATCAGTTCAAATACGGATCGAATAAAGATTGGACCCGAATATGGATCGAATAAAGATCGGACTTGAATATGAATCGAATAAAGAGTGAAATCAAAATATGGATTCAATAAACATGGAATCCGAATACGGATCAAATAAAGACGCATACAAATACGAATTGTATTTTTTGTTATCAAATTTCATAATGATTTTAAAAAATGATAATGAAATATAAATAATGACAAAAGTGAGCGTTGAGGTGACCAACATTCTTGATGGAAAGTAAAAAGAGGGATAAGGTTTCGTAACTTTTGTTCGTATACATCCCCAAACAAATAGAAGTTTATTAATATCATTAATATATTGAATTATATGATGTATAATACTGATATAATAACATAAGATTATGGCTTATATTAAATTAACTTATATATAAAACAATATTAAATGTTGTATTTGGATATCTGAATCCGGATTCAGATATTCAAGTCATTACCATATCCGTATCCGTATCCGGAAAATTTTTACAATCCATATCCATATCCGATCCGTATTCGATTAATATTTGGATACGGATATCTGTATAAGATAATTTTTCGAATATGGTAAACAGATATTCGGATATATCAGTATCCGTTTTCATCCATGCCCCCCATGTCTCAACAAAAAAATCAATAACTAATGACTAAAATTATTTACATGTTGTACATAATTAGATAGTGGTACATCAATATATATCCATCATCATATCTATTTTTAATCGATCACAGGATATGTATTTTTAATTTAGTATATAGGTACAAATAAGGATGTTTATTTTTATTTCCTTTGCAGATACGTATATGGATGAGGATATTTCTTCCATTTTTTTGATATGAAAACAAATATGGTTTCATATCTTCCTGGTGTACACAGATATAGTTATCTATATTGTCGAATCTATATGTGTATATCTTATTAATAAATATATATATATATATATATATCAATTTATGTAGACTTGTATCAAAATATGGCACACTATTACATGTGGTGTATTGCTTCTCGGAATCACTTTCAAATACAATGATAAAAAATTATGTTAAATATTAGTGCCAATCAATTACAGAATTATTAAAATATTTCCTTATAGATTGAATTCGCTTCCAAGCATCCAACCTTATAAATTGAATTTTCGATTAATGTTCTACATATCCTCCAGATTTCACTCAAATCCGATGTTATTTACAATTATATCTTAGTGGTCATATGTCCAATCAACATTTAAGCAACTTAAATCCCATATAAAAAAGAATCAGTAATATTGAATAGTAAATAACCTCATATTTGAACAAAATTTAAAGGATATGTATGTACGTATAATAGTAATATGTGATTCAATCTATAATTCGAATTTTTGGAAACAAATTCACAAGCAATAAGCAAATTACAACACCTCTGTTGTAACTCACGTTACAACAGAGGATCTACTCCATATATATGAATAACTAATATGATAAGATCAATTAGATAAATAATGTCTAAATAATTTTAACCCCCCTAAGAGAAAACTCCTGGCTTCGTCCCTGCCTCATCCTCTAGCGTTTCTGCCCTTACCCCCCCTTTGCTACGTGCGCACTGTGCGGTATGCGGTCGTTACACGCCGCCTCCACCTCCCTCACCTCTCTTGGTCGTTACCCTCACTCACCTCCTTCATAAGCCATATCCCCCCTTGGTCACGACCATCCACCATTTCTGAGCCACAAGATAGGGGTGGTGACATCACCCCCATCGATCGTCGGTGAGAGACCCTCCGTTGGTGTGATCCACAACCTCTCAGTCGTGTTGCTGGTGCACCTATTGCAAGCATCTGAAGCTTTGAGGTTGACCCGCCCAACCTCTGTAGGCAAAGACCGAAGAGGACCACTGTCATCCTCCCAGGAGACTTCTCCCTAGCTGCACCTCCATTCTTCTCGACCTCGACTGGAGTTGAAGCTACACCTCGCACTTCACCACCTCCTCAAATCCGCTTTTCATCATCGCCCGCCACCTTCAAAGCTCCTCCCCTCCGCGCTCGGTCGTAGACCATCACCCCCGAGCTCCTCCGCACCGCATGCCCTCGACATCCACCACGCCCTCCACGTTCTGTCGTGCTTCGCAGCCTCCACATGTGCACCCTCACCTCTTGCGTGCCACCTCCATCGCCGCACCTCTACGCCTCCGGCTGGACCATCGCCACCGACCCGCTCCGCTCATCGGCCGACACCAACCTCAGGTGTGTGTCGCCTGAGGTCAGCCAACCTCTCGTGTCTTGACCGCCACTGACTGCCATCGCCATCCGCCCTGCAGGCCTAGGGCTTCACTGCCTGATCCACCATTGGATTGGAGGATGCCCTTGATCCAATGGTCCCGTAGGCCTCCACGTCTACAGCCCGAGCCTCAACCCACGTTTGGAGGCTCGGGTCGGCCAAGCTTCCTCCACATTCCATGTATAGGCTCGGGCATTCGAGTCTTCACCTCATCCCGCACCTCGAGGATCAGACCCTCCGAACTTCCAAACATTGTCATGTATAGGCTCTCTACCCGAGACTTCGTCTCAACGCCCAAACCTCCAGCGTACATCCTCTGTACGTACGTGGGAGGTAATTTTGCAGGTGGACCCTCTAATTTCCCGGGATTCTCGCCTACACCTCCGCCTCTTGTTGACGTCAGCGTCACATGCGCTGCATGTGATGTGCTGCAGAAATTGCAATTGACCCCCACATGGTCTTGATTACTCGGAGCGATTTTTTGATATAATTCAAGGACCTGCGAAGAAGAGTGGATTTTATTTTTTGTGAGAGTGAGTTAGTTGGTTTATTTTCTGCATTATTCACATGGTCCCTCTCTCTAAACCCTGATAACTTGTAATAATTCGGACTGAACTCTTTGTGGTGTGTCGGATCTATTTCAACTCATGTTTTGCAGTCTGGACCTGACTTGAGTGACGTAGGAATTAGGCACACATACACTAGCTTAGATTTATTTCTGATTATGCTCGTAATTTTTAAGCCACGCCTTTTTCACTAACTAGATGCACTATAGATCGTTCGACTTAGCCAAAATTTTAAATTAATTCTTCTTGTTAATAGAACTATATGTTTGGGGTGTTTTTCCTCTGTGCATATCATTTAGTGTAAATTTAATTTCCGTGTATTGCATCCCGCATGAAGAACGCGAGGAATCACTGTAAGTCTTCTTCTTAGCACGCATCATTGATTTAACGCTTGCATCAGCTTTTTCTGACTCTCTACTCCTCAGTATTTACAACTTAGGAATTAAAGAATTTGGGACAGCTCATTAGGCGTGATACTTTCTGTGCTCATTTAAGACCTCAGTGATAACCCAAATCTAAAACTAGGACTACTAATCAAGGTGATTGTAAATAAACTGACATAAAATTAACCCTTGTATTGGTGGAGAGAAACCACTCATTTTTCGTAAGGATAGAATCGTACCTCTAGGAGAGAGCCAAAAACTGAAATTTTTCATACAGACTATTGTTTTTAGAAACAACTAGCTACTTTTCAGTGAGGGAACTTCGGGTAGCCGTTTTACGGTTCGTACTTCTCTTAGCAGAGTGGGTGGTTTAAAGGACACTTTTTAAGGCACCATCTTTAAGTAACACGGGTAACCATTTTACAGTCCATACTTACACCTATACTGGACAAAAGTAGGTGTAACTAGTTGTATGAACCCAGGATAGCCTTTGTGAATAATTTTGACACCTAACAGCTCCACTTAATCTTCAAGATTGTGTGATCATTTAAAATTAAAATCGAAAATATACACGGTCGAACCTTAACATGCCTTCGCAAGTGTTGAGTGGGTGAATCTACAGTTCATTTTGTGTTTTCTTGTGTGCATCAATGTGCCGACATCTTCTTAAGAGAGGGATGGAATGATTCATGAACCACAATATGCTTCATTTACAAGTCTCGATATCCTTCTTCTCACTCTTTCTAGGGGAACCCTCTCTTCAAACATGGTCCCCCTCAGCCATCATTCTCTTCCCTCCCATACATTCCACCACATGCTCCCACTTCTTGTTGGATTACACCTCTCTCACATTTTGATTATCTTACGAACACGAGAGAGCGAGCAGATTTGATGATGGAAAATAGAGTAACCAATATTGACAGAGAAACACGATTTCCGGTTACTGTGGACTCCCCACCCCTTGAACCATCCCCTACTCAGGTTGACTTTCTTCCTGAGTACGACTAATTTTCCTTCGACAAATCATGAGAAAGCCAGAGTCGAGGAAATATGGTTCATGACCAGACCTTGATGACTATGAATAATCAATACTCTACTCAAGGTCACATATCGGAATCACGACATACGGAGAACGATTATTCAATCAAAAGTCATGAGATGCTTGAGGATGAGATTGCTCGGATCAATCATAGAGCAGACGCGTTGACTGAGAAAATATATGATCTCATACAGTCTATGCAGAATCCAAAAGAAGTGAGGACACCACCAAGCAAACCATAAAACCATCATGTGACTCACACTCAGACACAACCACCGCTGACCGCTGACCCCCTCTACTGACCATCTCCTTTAAAATATCAAAAAATGAAAAAATAGAAAATTCAAAAAAATTGGACAACTCTGAAATAGAAGCATTCTGCAAAAGTCTGGTCTTAGAGCTTCCAGTAATCAATGCCATAGAATATGTGCCCGATCTTAAGAGATTTGTGAAGAGTTGACTAAATCCTAAAAAGACGGATAAGAAACGATCAAGGACGGAATATCATATCATATCTATGGCCAGTTCTTTGGTGAGGAATCGAAAACCAAGAGCCGCAAAGTTAAGCGATTGACTTGGATCGCGTGTGCAATTGAGGATTCCACATTCACTCATGTTTGGTTAGACGATGACTCCACATTAAGCATCCTCCCCAAGTCCGTCTTTTACCAACTCAAACTCGGATAACTCAAAAAGACTAGGATGATCGTTCGATTGCCCGATCAATCCACCAAAAGACCGTGGGGGATCATTTTTGTCGTCATAAATTTCTGAGGTGCAAACATAAAGTGGACTTTATTTGACATCGAGCACCTCGAAAAGGTGTCTGAGTCTCCTATAATTTTAGGAAAGCCGTTCTTAGTCTCTACTAAGGCAATTGTTGATTGTGAGACTCAAGACATTAAGTTTTCGAACTCAGACTACAATGTACAAACCCTCAATGACACGACCTGATCTAAGGAAACCCAATTTGAAACCAACAGTCCAGATCATGAGATAACCACTTCACATGATCAGATCTTTCCTCACGAAACACAGATACAAAACCTAGGAGATATACTTGAGAAACCGATTGTTGAACTGTATTTGGATTGTCACCACCCAGATATTGCTCCTAGGAGGAAAAATTATTCAGGAGCTTATGAATATATGAACCATGTATATGAAGATCGTCACAATTATTTGAATGGTCCAATCTTTGAGTCGGAGTCATTCATGAGATACTTGAACCATACAAGGAACTGACTCAGGAATCCTCCGATGACACCAAAAATCACGAATATCAGAAGGTGACATCAATATCCCCAGCCATAACTCAAAAACCCACCGGGAACATGCTCCCTCTCCCGAAGCCATATATGACCCTACAAGAATTGGTTGACTTTTATGGAGATTCATCTTACGAGGAACTCACAAATGCCACACTAGTCACTCGTAGGGAGAAGAACTCTGACCATCTTCCTCCCAATGCTTCTCACAGAAACAAGCCGACCAAGAAAGTCACCTTCAATATTAGAAACTACGTGGTTTATGAAGAGTCCTTGTCTGGTCCTGAAGCGGTTCATCATGTAAGTGCAATAAGTGCAGCTGTGACCAATGGGCATTTACCTATGGTTGACAATAGTTGGAGATCCTCTGCATACGACTATTATTCTTCTGGGGACAACTCTGACGATGGTTGGTCTTCTTCATCTCCCCCTCTTCACCGCCCTCCAAATCTCCATACTATCTCCCACCACACTAACGCAAGAAGTTTCGTCGCAAACCTCCTTGACCTTCTACATCCATAATCTACTCGGTTCCTCACTTGTAATTACTTGATCATACTTAGGATGACATGAGCTTGAGTATAGGGGGACTGATATCATTGTGCATACATCAGTTCTATTCTTTTCTTCTCACCCTCGACTACCCCATTTCATGCTTTTCTGCTATGCTTAGGCCCTCAAAATCCTAAGTATCGGGGGACAAGTCGACTTCTTTTTCATTTTTGCCCAATCATACTTAGTACGAGTTATGTTTACATTTCATTTTATGCCATGAGGACATAGCAAAAGCTAAGTATAGGTGGGTATGTTTGTATATATTCTATGTACTTTATCCATAGCTCCTACTTTAATTGGTTTCATCAAAAATCGGGTATGGGTACAAGCTGTGTATAATATGTATACCTTACAAATTTCACATATATATAATACTCGTTTCCAAAAAAAGAAAGAAAAAAATAGGGGGTATAATAAAAAATCAATAAAAAAATAAAAGAATTTCAACAAAAACAAAACAAAAACAAAACAAAACTAATTAATTTAAGGTTTTACCCCTGGCATCTCCACTATCACTCAAGACTTGAGGAATGAAAAAAACTCGTGTTTTTAATGTCCTTTGATTCAGAGTTAATCGACCTTAGTCATTAGGATTTTAGACTTAATAATCTACACTTCTCTAGTATGAAAGATGTGAGTGATATATTGTGCGCTTAATCTCTATCTTGAAGAATATGATCAGCACAACACTTGCACAACAGCATAAATGATGAGATAAGTTGAGATTTCACTTTAGGTATTGGGACTTGAGATTTGAGTCTAAACCTAATCTAATGATGCTCGAGGATGGGATAAAATCAATGAAGGCTTCATGAAACCTGGGTGTCAGCAAACTCTAACCAGTGTGTGAACAAGTTCGCATGCTATCGTTTGATATTTGGCCTATGTGCCAGGGTGTAATGAAATTAAATAACTATTGATCAGTGTGCGCCAACTTTTGGTAAAAATAGTGGAGTTAGCCAAAAAGAAATAAAATATAAGTATTGAAAGAAAAGAGCTCTCAGACACAAAGTCAAATTACAAAGAGCTTCTATCAAAGGCGAGCACTCCCAACCATTTTCGAAGTGTCCAATTGGGCCTAAGCTAATTAGTACTAATGAATCGGGCTAGTACCTCAAAAAGGGCTCTGCATCATTAGCGATACAAGTCTAGGTGTAAGTATATTAGATAATTAAAGAGGACACACCCTGGTGTACTCCCAGGAAAATAAGTACAGACGACTCAACAACTTTTGACGGATGCACTGGTCAACAACCAAAAATACATGTGTTGAGTAATAAGAAACTTGAGAACATCCTTGTTCCAATGCGAGGAAGGGAAGAAAATACACCATCCTAAGACCTCCATTGTCTGGCCTGCCATATACACTTTCAAGTATGACAAACTATTGAGATGGTAGATTAAATACAAGAACTAATTTATTTCCTAGTGTTGAGGATTAGGTCTTGAGGAGAGTCTCTTATATCAGGATTTTGAGTGACGTTTGGACTCAAGTCTCATGATTGCAATACACCTTAATTGCCATATCCTTTATACTATATGTACAAGCATAAAGTCTGGTAATTGAATAAGTTGGATTCCTTTTGACTAGAGTCGGGTTGAGCTTGGAATTTTAGGACCAGTAAATAAAAGATTCTTAATGAGACAAGTCTTGAAATTCGCACATGCACAGTCAGGGACTCAACCTTCTAACTCGCAAAATTTTGCTTAGGAACAAGCAAAGAGCTAAGCATCGGGTGTGCTGAATCCACGATTCATCTACTCTATATGGTCATTTTAACAAAAAAATCCCTTAATAAACCATTGATTAAACCCTTTAAAATCAATTAATTAACATTCACTAATTATGCTAAAATTAAGGTTAAAAATTGTAATTAAATAACTTCAGTTTTTGACCAAATTTGATTTATCATTTTATGTGTAAATAATCATCCTTTTAATCTAATTCTTTCTCTTATTTATTCTTTTATTAATTAACTAACTCGACAATAAGAATTAAAATCCATAAAAAGAGCAAAATTAAAAGAAACAAAAAACATATGACATTGTTGTTAATTTTGTACATACTTCCTCTTTGTTAGTTGTATTTTATCTTTCTTTAATCTATAAAAAATTAATAAAAAAATAGACTAACTATGTATGCTATTTATAAATTAATCCACTAATATCAAATTAATAATACAAAAAATCACAAAACACAAAATTATGATATTTTATTATCTATATAGCACCTCCAAAAATACTTTTTACAGTTGACCTCTTTTGATTTTGGATCCTTCATAAAAATTGTAGATCTTGTCGAGACGAACAACTTTCGTTTTGAGCACTTTTTGATTTGACTTCATTTACTATTTTTTATTTTTCAAGTTATTTTAGTTATTTTTATTTTTTTTCTTTATTAATTATTTATTGTATTTTACTCCTTAATTTTATTTTATTTTATTTATTTTGTTTTGTTTTTTATTTTTATTTTACTTTTTTGTTTTTTTTACTTTATTTCTTTCTTTCTTCCCTCTCTCTTCATTCTCTCTTCTTTCTCTCTCCTCTATATCTTCTTTCTCTCCCACGTGCACACATGGTCCCCGAGCTCCCTTGATCGTTCTCTTCCTCAACGCCCCTCCTCCTCCAATGTTCTTGTCATTACCCCCCTCCGCCACACACACGGTGCAGTCCACGACCCTTACGTGCCACCTCCACTTCCCTCACCTCTCCTGGTCGTTACACTCGCCTCACCTCCTTCATAAGACATCGCCCCCCTTGGTCACGACCATCCGCCATTTTAGAGCCGTAGACCACTGAGTGCCTCCCCCCTTCTTGGTGACGGTGAGGGAGGACGACCTCTATGAGCGACGATGTGAATTGGGGAAGGTTCCTCCAAGCCTTACTGCAGCTCCTTCGAGGGTTGTTGAGCTCGTCGTCTCTGATAGTGGTTTGAGCAATGACCAAGAACCATCAGGTTCTATCCCCAGGCGAATACTCTCACTACACCCTCTCAGGTTCGATCTCTTCTCCCTTTACTTTCCTCCCCTCTTATCCTTCCTCCTCTTTCGTTCATCTTCTCGATTTCTTCTTCTTCCTCAATCAAAACTGCCTCCGTTAACCACCACCCCCTCATCGACCTCCATCTCCACTTCTCCTTCTACCCTCCAGGTTTTCTCCACCTCTGGCCTCGCTAAGGCTGGAGCTTAGCTCCAGACCCATCGCCTCCGAGTAGAGCTTCTTCCCCTCTTTTCCTCTTTGGTTTCTGCTAAACCATGCAGGTCTAGCCCCCACCGTCAACTCCTACCTTCACCATTCGTAGCCGCACTCCACATCGCGACCTCCAGCCTTCCGCCGCCTCTACGTATGCGCCTCCAGCCGACCTTTTCCAGCTGACCACCTCCACCTTGCCTTCGGCCGCAGAGCTCCTCCGCACTTCACCAACCAGCTGACCCTCACCGCTCCGCCGCCGCCCACAGTCCTTCGCAGCACATCGACCATTGCCCATCGTTGGATCGGGGGATCCAACGGCTGCAACACAACCACATCCCCCTCCCAAGCCTAGGCCCAAGCCGCGCGGGTCGGGTCGGCCAACCTCACCAAGCTTCCAGGCTTGGTTTGTCGAGCCTCGCATACCCAGCCACGTAGGCTCGGAGCCCGAGCCTCGGCCCTGTATCCGTCGAGCCTCGTTGCGCACGTGTTAAGCATGTACGGTAGTGGGAAATTACATATAGGCCCCTGGGTTTTCAAGAAATAGTAGAAAGATCTCCTATGTCCTAGTCATGTGCCCTGTGCGTACCTGCGTAGGCAAATTACAAAGAACCCCGTACGGGTTTCGAATTTTACAGATAAGTCCCTCCAGGGACCACTTTGTAAGAAAAACTTTATTTTTATTTACATTTTAGTGCAAACATTTTAGCCACATCTTCTCCATCTGAACTCTGATTGTTTTGCACAATGTGTCATTTTGAAGTTTATTTCGTGCTCTATCATTGTGTATAACGTGTGGACAGATCTGATGCTATTTTATGATTATTATTATTTGAGAATCTCTGATGATTTATGTAGGTTGATCTTTGACATATTTCTGTCATTTCTTATTGAGAAAATCATTGAATTACTTGCAGGGATTTAATTGTCGGGACCTGAATTTGATTGATTATATTATATTACTATTGATAATATTTAAGGACTTAACTTTTCTAGGGACCTAACTAAGATTTATTCCTTTAATGTTATTTTCTACTATTTGATGAATTAAATCACAAGAATTTTTAGGATATATACTCCGCTTCAAAATTATTATTATTTAGCATGAGTATGAATTAATCTATTTGTCTGCAGCACTGGAATTAATTTGAATGTCTCTTGAGTTTAATCCTTCTTGATTTGTGAACCAATTTGGAGAATATTGGTCAGCATTATTGGGATTAAAGATTCGAGTCACAGATCCTGCACTTAGCAGTCCTTACTGTTTATTTTCTTCGCATTGAATCTCATTACATTACATTTTAGTTTTCTGACACAAAAATTAACACAACATTTATTTAATTATTAAAATTAATTTGAAACTAAAAATTACCCTTCCCTAAGTTTGACCTTGGTATACTTGCCAAGTAAAATACTTCACATATTCAAAATTATGGTTTTTGATCGACCATAATTTGCCTTCTATACTACAATATTAGATTATTAAAGAGGCATTTTCTTGGTTCATTGGTGATCACGTAATCCATTGCAAATTAAAATGTTAGTATATTCCAATTTCTACAATATATGCATATGTCACTAGATGGAGTTGAGTACACATATCTTGCTTACTCCTGCATTAATTATTATAGGATTTGTCTTGTTACTGACATATTTATCCTAATGTTACCCTCGTGCAAACCAACAGGTGTAGCTGAGCAACAGCCACAGTAGTAGCGGATTTTGAGGAGATCGGACCTTTCATGTCATCTTGCACCAGACAAGGTGCATTTTATTTAGAGTAATTTATTTGGTTCTTCGTTATTTTCATTTTCCTTTGAGAGACAATGTAATTAGAAAATTTGAATTATATAGTCAAATATTGTATATCATTTTGTGGATATGGACTTAATGATAATTGTTAATGAGAATGAATGTTACGGTTACATTCCATTTTATAATATTCTCCTCCTGTTATATGTATTTCAAATATTATTTAAATATGCATAAGATAGATTGCTGAGTATCAGAGATCTTGGGTGTATTTGGTCCCTAGGTTCGACACTCCCATCCCGTTGGTTTCAGGAGCCGGAGGGACGGGGCGTCACAAATACCTCACCTTCAAAGTGGTATCAAAGCCAGGTTTAGGGTCTTGGATATGATCCAAAATTTAAGGAATAAGGCTTTGGATATCGGAGGCGGGGGACTTGTAGTTTTTGCATAAGATGCAAGTTTCAAATCATTTTTTCATGAAAATAAAAGGCTACTATTAGTGCATTAAGAAATTTTGAGATATTTAAATGCATTTATAATGTCTAAATATATCTCCAAAATATTTTCCAAAGGTTAGCATTAAATGTGCATATGAGATTCGAAAAGTTTCCGCAATGAAATTATTTTTGCATGTAATCATGGATTTGTAATAAAATAATTGTTGGTTACTATTTTCCTATCTTGAAATATGTTACATTAATTAAGTAGATAATTAAATCATAAAGATTCTCGAATCTATTTCGCGCGACCCTAGATATTCCATATTTAGTGGAGATGTGTGGGAAGATGATTACATCATCGTCTTAACTTCATTAATGTATTTATCATTCAATAAAAACATGGAAATTTAGAATTTACCCTAATTAATTGTTGTATTATTTATTTAGAGAAATACATGACAAACAATAACATTGAATGATTATTTCATGAAATGAAAATCCTAGTTTATCCCACAATAATTGTAGGACAAGTTTTACATGCAAAACCAAACTTGTTTGCTTGATATGACTAGAAATTTAGGATTTTTAAAAATGGTTTAAGATGCCTAAATCTTTGTGTATATATATAGTATCATGTCAGCCACCAAAGTTGGTCGATAAAACCATAAGTTCATTGATCTAATTTTTGTTCTGAATCGGGATGGTGAAGGTATCTAGATCGAGTTATGCTGGCTTGGTTACCTAATTAGCACCTTGCATGTCAAGGAAATGCTCAATCCCAGAATATACACGAATGTCTGGCGGGATCCATTTTCGAGGAGGGGTAATATGAGTAAGTCAGGTTGTACTCTAATTACCAAAAATCGTAATAATAAGTACTTGTGAGAGCTAATACTATATAGTAATATCAAGCAAGCCCTAAATTGTCTGTTGGTTGCATTAGATGGATAATTAATTTAATATGGTTAAATTAATTTGATCTAATTAAAAATTACAATCTATATTTAATAAAGACTAGGTTTCCCTTGGAAGAATTAATCATAAAAATATGATTCATAATGATTAATTAAAATTTGAATAGGATATGGAGGATCATATAAATGACATCCACGGCCTCCCATTAAGGCGAAGGGTTCCGTCATTATGGATTGTATATTGGAGATGCCTATATGAAGTCATAGCTCTGGTATACAAGTGCACATAGATCGGAGCTCTTTAATTCTCGAAAGAGTAAGGTCATATGCATAGTGACCCAATGTTGTTCCCCATATAATTGAGACAGCATTAGATTGCGCATAGCGAGTTTTATTCATGTTGATGGTTGATTCAATTAACAATGTGTCAACACCACCTTAGGGATGGTGGGGTCGGATGTTAAAGATCAAATTGGAAAATGCAAGTTGGACTTGCAAAGCAGAATGGGTTCCTGCTTCCTTCACCCAAGTTGCATTTTCTCATAAGATGGAAGGAAGATCCCAGTTCTTGCTTGAGGTACTTTTGTTAGCATACCTCATGCTTTGAAAGTTTGAAAGGGAATGGACTTTCTAGGTAATAAAAAATGAAACAACTTTGATTTAAAAATATTAACAACCTTAATCAAAGTAAAATATATTTATACAAATTTTCTTATCTCAGATAATTTTTATTAAACTCGCTCAAAATTTTACTCAATCATAACCAGTAAAATATCATGGATTAGATCCATGATCAAGATATAGTAATTGTAGTTTGACACAAAATGTATGTAGTTGCAATGTGCAAGTTTCCTCGTAATAATGAGGATTGACGGGACAATAGGACAACAACCTAAGGTTTGTGTATCTCTGTGGTCTTGATCTCTCATCGAGTGTACTTTGGAAGTAACATGTTGATGATGATCGTAGTTGTCAAGCTCCTTATAAAAATCGAAGATGGTTTTTTGGCAAATATATGTACTTTCAACATTTAGTCATGAATGGCATGGTTCGTTGTGTTATGCAGAATGGTGGCTCCATAAAAGATGATGTACTCAAAATATTTGAGAACCTACCTGATCCAAAGTCTTTAAGAGTTAAGATGGATGTGGATATGATGAGTGTCATCATTATGCTATCTATACTCAAGTATTTCATGAAGCTTCATAATTCATATTGTATGAATAGGATGAAGCATGTATAAATGTTGAAATTCTTTTATATTGAAGTCCTTTGAGTTCAATTCAAGAGATCATTTATCTTAACCAGTGATTGTTCACAGATCAAGGAGCACAACAGAAGCACGATACTGACCCAAGTAAGAATGAGAATCAAAGAGTTGAATGTATTTCTAAGACTTCTGCACATGTGACATCCAAAGAGTTGGATAAATGTCAATACTGCAACAAGCCAATATACTGATAGTATGACTATTTGGACTATCTAGGGTCCTTATAGAAGTACTCGGATAGTGCATAGATATATTCTCCATCTACATATCATTATTGAAATCGACTTCTTATTGGATAAGAATAAAGTCAGATAATTGCATCTCATTCTTCTACTAACACTTGCAATCAGTTGCACATATTTTAGAAGAGTGGAAAACTTGATCTTAAGGTTAATAATCATCTACATGGGAGTTGATGCAAATGTTGCAACAATCTCCATTGGATATATAGACTAAATATTCTCAATGGGAGAGCACTTAGTCTTAGAGAATGTCGCTATGACCTAGGTATTAGAAGACATTCATTGTTTATTTCTAAATTTGTTAGAAATAAACATACATTCCGGAATACACCAATCGTAAAGAGTTATGTTGGATATACTTCAGATAGTAATCTCTAGATGAATCTACTAAATTATGATATTAATGAATGGTTCATTAACATTTCTAATACTGGATTACCTTAAAAGATCAATAAGAGGATGACGATCATTTAACAATGATCTAACATCACGACTTGGACATAAGTTTGTTGATGAGATCAATAGAATAGTAAGAGATAGAACTTTAAGTTGTATGAAAGTTCAAACCTTGCATAATAGTATATTCAAAGTAAAATGTATGATGCACCCTTCATTGGGAATGGTGTATTCTAGATCTCATACATATTGATGTTTGCGAAATATATATACCATAATAAATATTGATGATATGTGATATCCATTGATGATTATTTGTGGTATGGGATTGCTTCCTTTCATATTAGAAATCTTTGAAATGTTCAAAGATTTCCTAATTTTGGTTGAGAACCAAAGTTAGAAGGAAGATAAATAAAATTCAATCTAACCTAGGTGGCCAGTACCTATTCGATGAATTCAAGGAATACCTTATAGAGAAAGGAATATCGTTCATATACCTCAACTCAATAGAGTTGTAGAGAGATGCAATAAAATCATGTGTGACATTATTTCATCAATAATGAAACTTATCATAATTACACCTTAGCTTCTAGGTATATGCAGTAGAGACTACAATATATATCCTTGGTAAGATTCCAAGCAAATAACTAATTAAAACACCTCCTGAACTCTGATTTGGAACTGATGAATCCACATTTCATCATCTTTATTCTATCATTTTGACACCAAAAACCTTAGCAAATGCCTGTAAATAGCATTAAAATCATCATCTTAGCATTCATGCATGTGCATCTAAACAGTGTATAAAATATTGTAATTAAAGACAAAATTATAGAATAAATAAAAGAAAAGAAAACGAATAAAATATTGTAAATATTTTATGACCCAAACCCCAGAGACCTAGGCATCTTGATGAATAGGTCGACAAAGAACAGAGTAGGGGAAGATAAGGGTCAAAATACAACAAAAATATCCTTTAATTTAATTCATTCTTTATTCATTTTATGACCTATTTTTGGTTCTACTTTTTATTCATCAAATAAATAAACTTTGTACATGAAAGTTGTAGCTAATTTTATAGAGAAAAATACAAAATTGATTTCACTCAAAAATAATGTACAGATAAAAAGTTATGGTCTGAATAAAATTCCAGAATCCCAACTTCCCAGACCCGTATCTCACAAATGACAACTCCAAATGCATCAAACTCACCTTTAATTGTATATAGAATAAAATAAGCTATTTAATGGCGGTGGTTTCGCATTTGGCGGAGCTACGGTTTGAAAGATGAGTTTTGGACCCTCATTGTATACCTGTACCGAATAAAATATTCAATTTTTATTTATTCATTATTTTTATATTTTTATATTTTTATAATGTTGTAAATATTACTTATAATAATTATGTACATTCAAATCAGAATAAAAATGTAAATAAAAATCAAAATAAAAATACTTGTTTATATCATATACATAGATACTATACCTGTATGTATACCTATACTTTTTATGCTTATAATTTATTTAATATAGAAAACATATCAGAAAAATAAAATAAAAATATATTTATGTGTCTAAAATTATTCTACAATTTTATAAAATACTTAAAAAATAATAAAATTAAATGTACAAAATAAAAATAAAATGCTAAAGTACATAGGTATTATACCTATATAGGGTTAAAAAGCAAACTTATAAAAATATTACTCATAAAAATAATTAAAAATAAGAATAAAATACTTTATAAAATAATAAATATTTTTTATTTTATAACCTAATTAAAATAACGCCATTTATTATTTTTAAATAATTTTCTAATCTTTTTCCTCAGACCTTTTTCTGGTTGGTCCACGTGGACCAACCAGGGGGCAGCGGTAGTTGACCGCATGTCAACTCTCTGCCCAGGTCTGGGCTGTGTCAGAAGCGAGTTTTTGCCCATTTTCACCCTTTTTTCGAGGTCTTTCCTTTCACCATTTGACCCCTCTTCCTTCACGACTTTTGTAGCCCACATATCAAGGATTCACGACCAGGTAATACCTCGGGCGTTGGATCATCAAGCCACCCGTGACTTCACCTCGAAGGAAGCCCCTTGACCTTGTTTCAAAACCGAACCTCCTTCTTCCTTTTCCCTTTGAACCGGTTTTTGGGCGCCAATAGCTTCCAGGTGGGGTCGAGGGCGAGCTCTCGTGACAGGGGAATCCTCCCCCACTGCAGTCGAGGTGCGGCGAGACTCCAAACACCGCGTTCCAACCCCATCTCCGGCCTCGCGGCCGTGAGGTTTCTTCCTCGTGGTCCAGGCCACTCGAGGGCATTTTTCTTCTTGTTTTTCTCGCAGTTAGTTCGTTGTTAGTTTTAGGATTAGTTTTCAGAATTTAGTAGGGTAATCTATCACTTGAAACCCCCCGATCTAGTCATCAAACACCTAGCCGGAGCTCACGAGCTCCGGCGACCACCAACACCCACCATTCTATCTTAAACTTGCCCTGGACCATCTACTTGCGTCTTGCACTTTTATTGCAGGTTCCAGGTGCCAAGGAACCCCCTGCGAGGGTCGAGTTTTGCAGCTATAGTGCTACCTGGAGCCCATCTTCGTCTTGAGACTCGCGGCGGCGCGTCGGACCTCAACCATCCATTTTGGCGTCGCCGTTGGATCAGGGCATCTCCCAGGGACGTCGTAGGCCATCTTGAGACTTCGGAAAGCTTCGGAGGAGAAAGAGCACGCTCGGAGAAGACCCCCCAGCGCCGCTGTTCGTCGTGTTCATCCATTGGGGTTCCCAGCTGTCGATCTTTCCCTCGTTCTTGGCGTGGAATAGCAACCGTCAGATCGTGCCGCTCCAGTGCCGTTGATCTCATCAGCAACTTCTAATCTCGGCCATCTGCTGCGAAGGGGCATCGCAGGCCCAGAGTTTGACACGTGGATTAAGTGGGGTGAATCCCACCGTTCATCAACCCGCAGGCGTGGGTATTTTGCGCAAAACCCCTTGACATTTTTTTGTGTTATTCTAATCGTACTAAAACATTAGTCTGTTGTTCAAAACTTCTGTGATTTTTGTGAACACATCCCTAAATCTTTAAATAATAACAATTGAGTCCCTGCCAGGTGCGCGTGCAGCGCACGTGTCTCCTGGCGTTTTTGCGAGTGTATCCTTTCAGTTTTAGGAAGTTGTTCTTAGTACATTAAGTTATTTAATCAGTTATAATTTTTGTGGTAACTTTACACCTAGGCCCCCTAGTTTCTGAATATATCAAATATACCCCTCCCAGGTGCACGTGCAACGCATGTGTGCGTGGGGGTTTTTACAGAGAAGCCCTTGCGGCTTTGGGTATTGATGTTTGGACCAGAACCTCCTTTATTAAGTATAAATTTAGTGTGAAAATTGCACGAAGGCCCCTGGAATTTTGTCTAATTGTGAAATAGTCCTTGTTTGGCTGTGAACTTTTTGCTTGCTTGTAGTATTTATTTGAAGCATCATTTTAATCCCAAAAATTCTCAAATTTTGGACTTAAGCTCATGTGCACTTATGCTTCCACGCCATCAATTTAGTTTTTGATTTTATTTTATTTTAATATTTATTAAAAATAAAAAACATGTCTTTTATTCACTGCCTAGCTTAGAAAATGCCAAAAAAATATTAAAACATCTCGAAAAATTCCAAAAAAATTACCTAGTGTCTATTTTATCATATTTTAGTGTCAATCCAAAAATCATTAAAAATCTCAAAAGAAAAAACCTAAAAATTAGAAAATACATAAAAACTTCAAAAATATATATAAAATCAAAGAAAAATCCAAAAATCACAAACTCGGTTCCTTTTGTTCTAGATTTTATCCTATTTATTTTAAAATTAGTTTGAAAATTTTTGGTTGATGTTTGTTATTTTTGATTCCAGTTTTACCCCCAGCCAGCAACTTTATCACTGTTTTCTCTTATTTCAGTAATTAAAAATACCAAAAACACCTTGAAAAATCCCCAAAAATCATAAAAATAGTAAAAAATCCTAAAAATATCAAAAACATTTTATTTCTGAATTTTTGGTTATTTTTGCCCATTTTTATAAATACTTTATCTAGCCTTTTATTACTTTGTCTTTATTTTCCAATATTCAAAAAGTAAAAAAATATAAAATATAAAATTATAAAAATTAGAAAATTAAAAATCAAAATACAAAATTAAAAATTAAATTAAAAAAAATTAATAAAAAAATTAAAAATTAAAAACCCACAAAAACATCTTTGCTTGCTTGCTTAGTGTAGACACTTCACACACATTCACTTGTGCACATTAATTTTGAATTACCCTGTTTGCTCCCTGTGTTCGAACTCTCTGCATACTTGCCCTTTACATCATTTGTGCAGAGTTAAAAATAAATTTTAACTCCACATTATTTCTAATTTATTGATCTTTAGTGTGGGTTAATTGTTGATTAAATTCAGGATTTTGTGTGGTCAAACACCGACTGTTGACTCGCCTTGTGAGTCGATATAACCGCACTCGATTCTGCGTTTATCAAATGGCGCCGTTGCCGGGGAGCAACAACGCGTAGTTCGAGTTTTTGCTTCGTGTTGTGATCATTTGTCTACCTTTGCGGCTTTTATGTCTGCTTGTTTTATTATCCTTATTTTTGATATATCTTTTGAATTGTCTAACCGCTCTCCTTATTTGGATTCCATGCGAGGTACGTGGATCGAGGGAGGAGCCCCTCTTGGAGCACCCTGGCACCCACGTGAAGCGGCTTTAGCTTTGCACGAAGAAGGACTTGGAGGATTTTGCAAGACAACTTCTTAGCATTTATTTTCTTGCATTATATTTATTTTGTAATTTAAGTGAGTGAGAGACTCTTAATTTGTAATAATACAGGTACCCCTGGATATTTGGACTCTTGCGAGCCTAATTTCCAAGTGATTGTTCACTTGGGGGCTCGCCGCGGTTTCATCGGTTTTCATCGCATTTTTTTATTTGCCAATTTTCGATTTTATTTATTTTGTGTGATTGAACCCCTAGTCTTAGGATTGCTTGCGTAGCATTAGGTCCAAACACCTTAATCAACATTGCATGTACCTATAGTACGTTCTGGACTTAGTCAAATTTTAAACAGTTGATCATTAGCTTTCGATCCACGCGCCGCGAGCTCATTCCCACACAAGCGCTTTCTCCTAACTCAAATGTGTTGAGCAGAGGAGGGGTGAGCCTAGACCGGACATTAGGATTGAGGGTTGGTGGTCAGCTTGTGGTTCTTCACGATAATAGCAATTTCTGAAACTTAGGGCGATTTCATCGGCTTTTGCATTTGCATATAGATAGGTTTCAATTCTGCTGAGCATCCTTGCAAGTAGAGTGCTGGAGGCAAGGTGAGCATTTCTCTTTAGCATACATCATCGATTGCCGCTTGCATTGCTTTTCCGCCTCTCCCTCTGATTTTGCCAACCTAGATGCTTAAAGGAATTGATTCCCCGATAGGCGCGTGCATTTTTATTAAAAATCCAAAAAAAGTGGCAATCAATAAAATTGGGACTGCTAACATTACTTGACCCTAAAACAGATCAAAAAGAAAAAACATTGTCTTGGGGCGAGTAATCCCCTCATTGTCCTTGTTTTTAATTGCTCGCGCACACACTAAGGTTAGAGCCCAAAATCCCATTCAGCCCCCTAAGTGTTTGTGCAATTCTTTGACTTCTCACCTAACTCTAAAACAGACAAGATAAAAAGACCGCTCTTTGCGGTCTCTACCGAGTTGAGTAGGTGAATTGAGGGTTTGTCTTGTTTCATTTTTGTCTGTGATTGTTTTTGTATGTCCTAGATCTCCTCTGCGCATTTGCGCCTTTTTCTTCACTCTCTTGACTTGACCTTCGTGCTCCCCCGAATCACTTCCTTTTGTTTTCGAGATGGACCCCTGGAGTGTATTTTATCCGGACTTTGCGGACCCCTCGCTCGCTCCAGCCGATCCACCTCCCTTTTATCAGGAGGAACCACCTTCTACTTTTTCTGATTTTTGTACATACCCGCCTCAGCCACAGTATCACGACTCGGAGTTCTATCCACCCCCACCCCCACCTGTGTATTATCCATCTCCATCTTCACATCCACCCGAGTCTGACCTGATGGAGTCACCTCCCTTGATCTCTATGAGTGATATCTTGAATCGGATGACAAAGCGCATTGATTTGATGAATGATGATATTGCTTTCTTGAGGAAGAATCAGATTAATGCTCCTTTCGTCGGGAATACAGCTTCACTTGTAGGTGATCATGGGAGCTTGCAATCGCCAAAAATACAAAAAATGAGAAAATTTTAAAAATACAAAAAGAGTTCAGGAGACACTTGGTTGATCAATATTTTGAGGAGAGAGTCCACTTGCCAGAACCCTGGACCACACATGCATTCCCACCTAGTCTCACCTTTGACCTCGAGGATGCCGCTGTACAGACTGCTCTTGGCATGCCTCGTGTATACGCTGATTCCGACTTCCTCCCTTGTATGGAGGAAGTCCAAAAATTCAAAAAAATATTGACTGAATCCGAAGTGGTGGCTACTATTCATGAGATTGTCTGTGCCCCACTTCAGTAGGCCATGACTGATTTATCTGCCCCTCTTCCCAAGAAGAGAAAGCGGAGGAGCAGATCTGAGCGTCACATTCTAACCATGGCCACTGCCCTCGCCATCACACACCGTCCTATTCCCAAGAAGAAGAACACAGCTACACCTTTCATCACTTGCACCATCTCTGACCATACTTGTGATCGCCCTCTCCTGGACAGCGGTGCTTCGATTAGCATATTACCCTTCTCGTTGGTACAGTCTCTTCACTTAGGGCCTCTCAAGAAGACCAGGATGATCGTTCAGTTTGTTGATGGATCTATCAAGAGGTCGAAGGGTATCCTTGAAAACGCCGTCATTTCTATTCAGGGCACGAGCCACCATGTTGATTTTGTCGTGTTGCCCATGGAGACCTCCACAGGGGAGCCGTCTCCAATCATCCTGGGACGACCATTCCTCACCTCTGCGAGGGTCGTTATTGACTATGGATCAGGAGAGATTCGCTTCCGTCCTGTTGACGAGAGCGAAGTGTTGATCACCACACCCACAGTTGACCAGAGACCTGTACCTGATGCACCTTCACCGATTATAGCTGACTCTGAGGCCTGTGACCTACCTGATGCTACTAGAGATACTTCCTTAGCGATCCCTGATGAGCCCCGACGGATCCCTCGAAAGGGGAGGAAGTTGGAAAGCATGGACCTCACTAATCCTCCTCCTGGTGTGTGGCGATGTGTTGATGAAATCCAGAGTATTTATGTGATTGAACCATTTGAGCGGGGGGCAGATGACAAGATAATTGAGGATGTTTATGATGTTGCCCATTACTTTGAGAGACCTCATAAGGCTACAAATGACCCATGTAAGACTAGACAGGACAGACCTGTTTTGACTACTTCCAATGATGAGTCCACTCCTGTCCATGTTGATTCTGATGGGCCAGAGGCTGAAGTTGATTTGATAGCTTTTCTTCAGAAATTTGGGCCTTTTGATGAGAAAGATGATCCGGTTGAGATTATAGAGGACGAACAGAGTTCGTATACTTCCACAGATGATTTCGTTCCTTTTGATTTTGACCTGGACGAGGACTCGCAGGACGACACCGATTACACTTCTTCCGAGGATGATGAGTTTGTCCCATTTCACTTTGATATCGGTGAGACTTCCAAGGCCAGACCTAGTCGTACTTCTTCCACTCACCCGCCTGTGCCTTCACGTCATAGGACCACTAAGGGAGAACCTAGCCATACTGCTTCCATCGATCAGTTCGTCCCTTTCCGTTTTGATTCCACTGAGGGCCGTCACCGTGTCGACCCTGATCGGCCTCCGTCCACTGTGGACCCCGATGTCGACATACACCACACCAGAACTATCCCTCAGCGGTCCCGCAAGAAGGTTTGCTTTCCACCTTCTGATGATCACCCATTTATGTTGTAGATTCTCTCCTGTGACTTTCTTTCCATCTCCCGTTTTTTCTCGTCTACCCATTTCTCGTGTTTGCCTTGCCTAGGACGTACCTTGTCCTATGTATAGGAGGGGTAGATGAGTTGAGTGTTCATTCTTCGTTCCGTGTCACCACTCCTGTTGTTGCCTATACTTAGGGCTTCTTCTACCCTAAGTATAGGGGGAGTGGTGTGTACATCCCCATGATCTATTTCATCTCTTGATTTATTTTTCTTCTTTTCTTCTTTTCTTCTTTTCATGTTCTATTTTCTTTATCTATCAAAAAAGGTGCCGCCCTTGTAGACAGGTTTCCATACTTAGGACGTACTTTGTCCTAAGTATAGGGGGCGTGCACCTCGAGTTGTTCTATTCTTTTCGATCCTCTCCATTGTCTCCTCTTCTTGTCTATACTTAGGGATATCTTACCCTAAGTATAGGGGGAGACAATCTGAGTACGATATGTTCATTCCCACCCTTGACCCTCCCTGCGTTGTGTACAGTCTGCTATACTTAGGATTATTTGATCCTAAGTATAGGGGGGACGGTCGACTTCTCATTCGTTTGTTCATCCATTCCTTTATTTATTTATTCTTTAGACTTGCCTATACTTAGTACGAGTTATGAATTCTCTTTTCTCTCCGATCTATGAGGACATAGCTCAATCTAAGTATAGGGGGGTCGTATATACTGTGTATATACTTTAGCCATAACTCGTACTTTCGTATTTTCTTAATAATATGGCTAATAATTCATTAAAATTCATTAAAATTCCTTAATAAAAAGGTGTTTCATTCCTCAAATTCTTTTTGTATATACTGATTAATAAATCAGGTGAAAATGTTTTTTGCAAAATGTTTGAAAAATAGTTTGAAAAACTTTGTGAACATCTATTGAAAACTATTTTGAAAATATTTTATTACATGTTTTCAACCTATGTAAAAATGTGTGGTTTGTAAAATTTATTTTCTTTGTGTGAAATAAAATGTTTGAAAAATTATTTGCAAATGGTTTGAAAAATGGTTGCAAAAATGTTTTGAAAAACCTATATATACTGCTTTGAAAAAACCTTTGCAAAATGATTTTCAAATGTGTGTACATGTTTGGAAAAATGTTTGTAAAAATTATTTTGGACTATAGTTTTCAAAAATTGTGTGAAAAACTTGTGTCTAATAAGTTTGAGGAATATTTACATCACACCAGAATCCACTATATATATACTTATAAAATTGACCACTTACCCTTGTAAATTCTTAAAATCCACTTCTTGTAAATATAAGAAGCACTCCCTGTACATATTTTTCACCTAGTTTTTAGCCAAAACTTTTTATTTTCAAAAATCCCAAAAACATTTGCAAAACTAAAACCCAAAAACATTTGAAAAATCTCTTTGAAAAAGACAAAAAATTGCATCTGCATTTGCATGCATCATCATCATATTTTCAAAAAATCCATAAAAAGTTCAAAATCTTTGAAAATTGCATCGCAAAAATATTTTCTGCATTGCATAGCATGAGCATTTTTCGGATTGAGTTTGATTGTTGAACAAGTCTAAGTAAAATCCGGAGATTGGAGCTTGATTGGACCTTAAAATCTACCTAATAACAGGAACCTTATAGGAACTGGGTTTGAGGTACTTCAGGTCTGGTTGACTTAATTCTTTGAGGATCACAGGACTTGGTTCAATGGATTCTTGATTGCCTAAGTAGAGTATTTCGGAGCACAAGCACGACTCTTGTTGATAATGACCTAACTTGGACACCTGCACCTTTCACATGGCTCAACTCAGTTGGAGTGGTGAGGGGATTGGATTTGTCGGTATGAGACGCACACAAGTGGAAACATTTGTCCTCCTCTAGGGAGGGAAGTGCACCCCAACCCGTCCAGTGATTAGGAAGTCTAAAGACAGGAGGTTGTGGGTTGCGATAAAGCTTCAAAAGAGGGATAGTCTACTGGCTCAAGAGGAAAAACTCCTTATGTAAATGCTGTTGTATATAGTATTCAAAAAAAAAAATTCAGGCATGTACAAAAATAAAAAGCCTGCAAGTATGTACAAAGTTAATAAGCAAGCTTGAGTTCCAAAGTCATATCATGTGAGCCTGCAGCAGGATGACTTGACTACACTGGTCTTGCATCCCGGGATAGGTAGCTACACTAGCTACCATCCATTCTTCTCTTCACCCCCTCCTCCTGAGATGGTTGCCACTTGAACTTAGAAGGGAATACCCCGCTCCTCGAGGATGGAGTTGCTGGATTGGGGAATCATTGGGTTGTCGTACTGGAGAAGTCAATTTCTTTACCATTCTAGTTGGGGAGAGCCACCATCACTTACACTGTACGAGTCAGATTCATAGTCGTAAGAGTTTGCGTATGAGTTGAAGTATTTCTGACCTGGCTATTGAGGAGACTTGGACAGAGTTTTGGGATTCTCGAGGACTGTTTTATTTCAAATTTGGTTCTCACTAAGGTTCCGCCCGCACTAAAGTTCCAAAGTTCCGACTTAAGCTCCAAACTTTGATTGTGTGAAGACAAGTTTGATAATCAAATAAAATCCAAGTTCTTCTTTTTCTTTTCTTTCTTTTTCTTTTTGCACTTATTGCATAAGTGTTTGCTAGGGACTAGCAAAGGTAAAGTATAGGGGGATGATGAATCCACATTTCATCATCTTTATTCTATCATTTTGACACCAAAAACCTTAGCAAATGCCTGTAAATAGCATTAAAATCATCATCTTAGCATTCATGCATGTGCATCTAAACAGTGTATAAAATACTATAATTAAAGCCAAAATTATAGAATAAATAAAAGAAAAGAAAAAGAATAAAAATATTGTAAATTTTATGACCCAAACCCCAGAGACCTAGGCATCTTGATGAATAGGTCGACAAAGAACAGAGTAGGGGAAGATAAGGGTCAAAATACAACAAAAATATCCTTCAATTTAATTCATTCTTTATTCATTTTGAGACCTATTTTGGGTTCCACTTTTTATTCATCAAATAAAGAAACTTTGTACATGAAAGTTGTAGCTAATTTTATAGAGAAAAATACAAAATTGATTTCACTCAAAAATAATGTACAGATAAAAAGTTATGGTCTGAACAAATTCCAGAATCCCAACTTCCCAGACCCGTATCTCACAAATGACAACTCCAAATGCATCAACTCACCTTTAATTGTATATAGAATAAAATAAGCTATTTAATGGCGGTGGTTTCGCATTTGGCGGAGCTACGGTTTGAAAGTTGAGTTTTGGACCCTCATTGTATACTTGTACGAATAAAATATTCAATTTTATTTATTCATTATTTTTATATTTTTATATTTTTATAATGTTGTAAATATTACTTATAATAATTATGTACATTCAAATCAGAATAAAAATGTAAATAAAAATCAAAATAAAAATACTTGTTTATATCATATACATAGATACTATACCTGTATGTATACCTATACTTTTTATGCTTATAATTTATTTAATATAGAAAACATATCAGAAAAATAAAATAAAAATATATTTATGTGTCTAAAAGTATTCTACAATTTTATAAAATACTAAAAAAATAATAAAATTAAATGTACAAAATAAAAATAAAATGCTAAAGTACATAGGTATTATACCTATATAGGGTTAAAAAGCAAACTTATAAAAATATACTCATAAAAATAATTAAAAATAAGAATAAAATACTTTATAAAATAATAAATATTTTTATTTTATAACCTAATTAAAATAATGCCATTTATTATTTTTAAATAATTTTCTAATCTTTTTCCTCAGACCTTTTTCTGGTTGGTCCACGTGGACCAACCAGGAGGCAGCAGT
Organism: Ottelia alismoides; assembly: GCA_037367405.1. Classification (NCBI taxonomy): domain Eukaryota; kingdom Viridiplantae; phylum Streptophyta; class Magnoliopsida; order Alismatales; family Hydrocharitaceae; genus Ottelia; species Ottelia alismoides. The sequence continues at coordinate 288,716 of JAZKJV010000400.1, forward strand.
AGTTGACCGCAGGTCAACTCTCTGCCCCAGGTCTGGGCTGTGTCAGAAGCGAGTTTTTGCCCATTTTCACCCTTTTTCGAGGTATTTCCTTTCACCTTTTGACCCCACTTCCTTCACGACTTTTGTAGCCCACATATCAAGGATTTACGACCAGGTGATATCTCGGGTGTTGGATCATCAAGCACCCGTGACTTCACCTCAAAGGAAGCCCCTTGACCTTGTTTCAAAACCGAACCTCCTTCTTCCTTTTCCCTTTGAACCGGTTTTTGGGCGCCAATAGCTTCCAGGTGGGGTCGAGGGCGAGCTCTCGTGACAAGGGAATCCTCCCCCACTGCAGTCGAGGTGCGGCGAGACTCCAAACATCGCGTTCCAACCCCATCTCCGGCCTCGCGGCCGTGAGGTTTCTTCCTCGTGGTCCACGCCACTCGAGGGCATTTTTGTTCTTGTTTTTCTCGCGGTTAGCTCGCTGTTAGTTTTAGGATTAGTTTTCAGAATTTAGTAGGGTAATCTATCACTTGAAACCCCCCGATCTAGTCATCAAACACCTAGCCGGAGCTCACGAGCTCCGGCGACCACCAATGCCCACCATTCTGTCTTAAATTTGCCCTGGACCATCTACTTGTGTCTTGCACTTTTATTGCAGGTTCCAGGTGCCAAGGAACCCCCTACGAGGGTCGAGTTTTGCAGCTATAGTGCTACCTGGAGCCCCTCTTCGTCTTGAGCCTCGCGGCGGCGCATCGGACCTCAACCGTCCATTTTGGCGTTGCCGTTGGATCAGGCATCTCCCAGGGACGTCGTAGGCCATCTTGAGACCTCGGAAAGCTTCGGAGGAGAAAGAGCACGCTCGGAGAAGACCCCCCAGCGCCGCTGTTCGTCGTGTTCATCCATTGGGGTTCCCAGCCGTCGATCTTTCCCTCGTTCTTGGCGTGGAACATCAACCGTCAGATCGTGCCGCTCCAGTGCCGTTGATCTCATCAGCACTTCTAATCTCGGCCATCTGCTGCGAAGGGGCATCGCGGGCCCAGAGTTTGACACGTGGATTAAGTGGGGTGAATCCCACCGTTCATCAACCCGCAGGCGTGGGTATTTTGCGCAAAAACCCCTTGCCATTTTTTGTGTTATTCTAATCGTACTAAAACATTAGTCTGTTGTTCAAAACTTCTGTGATTTTTGTGAACACATCCCTAAATCTTTAAATAATAGCAATTGAGTCCCTGCCAAGTGCGCGTGCAGCGCACGTGTCTCCTGGCGTTTTTGCGAGCGTATCCTTTCAATTTTAGGAAGTTGTTCTTAGTCCATTAAGTTATTTAATCAGTTATAATTTTTGTGGTAACTTTACACCTAGGCCCCTAGTTTCTGAATATTTCAAATATACCCCTCCCAGGTGCACGTGCAACGCAGTGTGTGCGTGGGGGTTTTTATAGAGAAGCCCCTTGCGGCTTTGGGTATTGATGTTTGGGCCAGTACCTCCTTTATTAAGTATAAATTTAGTGTGAAAATTGCACGAAGGCCCCTGAATTTTTGGGATTAAAATGATGCTTCAAATAAATACTACAAGCAAGCAAAAAGTTCACAGCCAAACAAGGACTATTTCGCAATTAGATCTTTCCCTCGTTCTTGGCGTGGAACAGCAACCGTCAGATCGTGCCGCTCCAGTGCCGTTGATCTCATCAGCAACTTCTAATCTCGGCCATCTGCTGCGAAGGGGCATCGCGGGCCCAGAGTTTGACACGTGGATTAAGTGGGGTGAATCCCACCGTTCATCAACCCGCAGGCGTGGGTATTTTGCGCAAAAACCCTTGCCATTTTTTGTGTTATTCTAATCGTACTAAAACATTAGTCTGTTGTTCAAAACTTCTGTGATTTTTGTGAACACATCCCTAAATCTTTAAATAATAACAATTGAGTCCCTGCCAGGTGCGCGTGCAGCGCACGTGTCTCCTGGCGTTTTTGCGAGCGTATCCTTTCAATTTTAGGAAGTTGTTTCTTAGTCCATTAAGTTATTTAATCAGTTATAATTTTTGTGGTAACTTTACACCCTAGGCCCCCTAGTTTCTGAATATTTCAAATATACCCCTCCCAGGTGCACGTGCAACGCATGTGTGCGTGGGAGTTTTATAGAGAAGCCCTTGCGGCTTTGGGTATTGATGTTTGGGCCAGAACCTCCTTTATTAAGTATAAATTTAGTGTGAAAATTGCACGAAGGCCCCTGGAATTTTGTCTAATTGCGAAATAGTCCTTGTTTGGCTGTGAACTTTTTGCTTGCTTGTAGTATTTATTTGAAGCATCATTTTAATCCCAAAAATTTTCAAATTTTTGGACTTAAGCTCCTGTGCACTTATGTTTCCACGCCATCAATTTAGATTTTGATTTTATTTTATTTTAATATTTATTAAAAATCAAAAACATGTCTTTTATTCACTGTCTAGCTTAGAAAATGCCAAAAAATATTAAAACATCTCGAAAAATTCCAAAAAAAATTACCTAGTGTCTATTTTATCATATTGTAGTGTCAGTCCAAAAATCATTTAAAATCTCAAAGAAAAAACCTAAAAATTAGAAAATACATAAAAACTTCAAAAAAATATAAAATCAAAGAAAAATCCAAAAATCACAAACTCGGTTTTTTTGTTCTAGATTTTATCCTATTTATTTTAAAATTAGTTTGAAAATTTTTGGTTGCTGTTTTGTTATTTTATATTCCAGTTTAACCCCAGCCAGCAACTTTATCACTGTTTTCTCTTATTTTCAGTATTAAAAATACCAAAAACACCTTGAAAAACCCCCCAAAAATCACAAAAACAGTAAAAAATCCTAAAAATATCAAAAACATTTTATTTCTGAATTTTTGATTATTTTTGCCCATTTTTATAAATACTTTATCTAGCCTTTTATTACTTTGTCTTTATTTTCCAATATTCAAAAAGTAAAAAAATATTAAATATTAAAATTATAAAAATTAGAAAATTAAAAATCAAAATACAAAATTAAAAATTAAATTAAAAAAAATTAATAAAAAAATTAAAAATTAAAAACCCACAAAAACATCTTTGCTTGCTTGCTTAGTGTAGACACTTCACACACATTCACTTGTGCACATTAATTTTGAATTATCCTGTTTTGATCCCTGTGTTCGAACTCTCTGCATACTTGCCCTTTACATCATTTGTGTAGAGTTAAAAATAAATTTTAACTCCACATTATTTCTAATTTATTGATCTTTAGTGTGGGTTAATTGTTGATTAAATTCAGGATTTTGTGTGGTCAAACACCGACTGTTGACTCGCCTTGTGAGTCGATATAACCGCACTCGATTCTACGTTTATCAGGAACCAAGCCATTGTTAGACACTTGAGGATTTAAGGTTGCTTGGTCCATGGCATAACATGGATACAATTAAGGTAGAATCTAGCATCAGAGAGTACTACTTTATTAGGAATATAGAGGAAGATATTGGATACCAACTTTATGACATTAAGATTCTTAAAAAATTTCATCTCTGAGGATATGATTCTTAGAGGATGACTTCCTTAAGAGTCAAGATAAAAAATGAAGTAAAGGGATTCATTGGATCCTAAGAAGTCAATGAGGCTCCTAAAATCAGAAAAAAAAGATACTTAAAGAGGAAACACTCATACCTCTTGAAAGAAGTTTGAGGGTGGTAAGATCACTTAGAGGTATGAATTCCATGTGTCAAAAATCTAATAGTGATCGAACTTCATATGATGAAGCTTCTGAAGATCGTGACATGGAAAGATGGATGTTAGCAATAAAGTCTAAAGTAGACTTCATGCACAAGTGTTGTGTATGAACCATCAAGGATCCACCTATAGGGTCACACATATTAGGTGTAAATGGATTTTCAAGAGAAAGAGGGAATCTGATGTGAAGATAAAGACCTTCAGAGCATGGCTCGTAGCCAAGAGCTACACACTGAGAGAATACAATGCTTGCAATGAGACTTGCTCTCCGTTAACCATGCTTATACCCATCAGAACATTGCTAAGACAGATACACAACTTGATTATAAAATCTAAAAGATGGAAGTCAAGATTGCATTCCTCTGTGAATACCTCAATGAGGATATTCATATGAAGTAGTCCTAGGGCTTCATAGTTGAGGAAGGCAAGGTGTGCAATCTAAAGAACTCCATCTATGAGCTTAAAAAAGCTTCTTATAGTAAGAACATTACATTTGATGAAATTATAAAGGTTATGATTTCATACAAAATCTTGATGATCCATGTGAAGCTTAGTGGGAGTACCATTGTATTCATCTTTCTAAATGTAGATAAAACCCTAATCATTTGGAATGATATAAGGATGATAATAAGCATTTTATAATCTTGTTGTTCCATACCTTGAGATGTAAGATCTTAAGGATACCTCTTAGATCTTAGTTCCGAAGTTTATTCGGAAATAAAAGAGAAGAGGGAATTCA